>JASANC010003607.1:0-16694 GCA_030248135.1 Theristus sp. LFF4_11 | reverse complement strand
AACAGAACAGTGGTTCGGTTGCTGTTGGTATTTTTAAGCGCGTTCTTGCATTTAAACTGGAAATGAATCTGTGCGTCTGTTCTGTTCTGTTTAAGCGGCACAAAAACGTTTATCCGGCAGTGCACTGCACACCAACAAAGAATCAAGTTCGAAAGCAGTAGTAGTGATGAAACAGTGTTTCGAAATTACAGTCGAGATCTCAATTATAGGCAATCAGCCGATTGGTTGGTGATTTCACGCGGTGCATGCTTTCTGTGCTGTGGGAATCTGTCCTCCTGCACAGAAAACACGCACGCTCGTGATCACCAGCCAATCAGCTGATTGCCTATAATTTACGAGTTCGACTGTAAGTGCCTCGCCTTGCTGTTCCTGGTAAAGTTGATGCCAGCGCTCAGCAACGCCAATTGAACTCAACAAAACCACCAATTGAAACCATTTCATTTCGGTGTCACTCAACGCACCGATTCAACACAGTATACCCATTCTGTTCGGTTCGGTTTTATGCGGCGTTTTTTTTGAGCGTCAGGCAAATGCACAAAGAGACAGGCTGCAATCCAGCAAGAAAACAGAAAGAAGACAAAAAAATTAATAAATCAAAATGGAAAGTTCAGGTGTACATCTGTGGCGCCCGGGACAACGGCGCCGTGCCAACTGTCTCCAACGACCTGTCAGGTGACGTCACGGTGCTCACCAGGCTCGACCAAATGGATGACTTCGTTGGCGAACACGGCAAAGCGGTCCGTTTGACGTCGGGCAGCGGCTTCACGGCCGTACTGACCGAGAAGGGCTCCGTCGTCGCGTTCGGATACATCCATGTGCGTGCTGCGCGTTTTTTGTTGCTGTTTTTTGGGGTGTACAGTCGATTGGTTGTTGCTTCTGTGTTGCGCTCATTGGTATACCGGCAGTTGCTCCATTGCGCTAAACGGAAATGCGGCCATACGACTGTCATGCAAATGAGTTGGCAACACTCGCCAGCCGCAAAACAACTATGACCTATTTTTTTAAACGTGTCCCACTGAACTGACGTCATGTGCCGCCAAACATGCGCTCGCCGTTTACAGCAAACCAGACTTTCCGTTTAGCCGATTTCTTCTTGTAAACAAATGGTGAACGTCGAATCGGTTACATCAAACTGACATTTTAGTGCCTGTACTTTGACAAACGGACGTTTTTAAAGCAAATGACGTCATTTTAGTTCGGACACCTTTGAACAAATTCACAATACAACAACCAGCTCATGATCTGAACAGCCTTATGGATCGATCGACTGAATCGTTGAATTTGTATTTTGCGCGAGCTCCGTATTCTGAGAAAATAGAGTGACCGATTTACACAAACATACCATACTTTCGCAATCACCTAATTAACAATTTGTATGGTGGTTCTCTGCATTTCGGCCGTGGCAACATCATATGCAGAAGAGGGGTGGCCTCATCAGTGCATGTGCCCCTCCTGAGCCACTTGATTGATTACAAAACTTGAACACCAAACTTAATCCAAACAAACAAGCAACAAAAAACAAACAAACTTTTAAGTTAAAATTAAAATTAAATTAAGGATTAAAATCCCAACCACACTTTCAGGCCGACGAGCTATTTTCCGAGCGTCCCCTTCTGGACCAAATGCGTCAAGCGCCGACGTTACTCTTCGATCACCGTCACCTGATGGGGCGTGTGGTGAAGATCGTCGCTGGTGACAATCATCTCGTCGTGTTGACCGATCAACATCGCGTCTACACGTTCGGTGATGCGTCGCAGGGACAACTGGGCAGGGTAGCACCGAATCGACCCGCTAGAAAGGGTCGGTTTTGTGGCGTGTGCGGCGATTTTTGTGGATTGAGAAATCCGCTTACTGATTGTGGTTTTCGTATTTTTGGGGATTTTTTTGGAAATGGTTTTGTGAACTGTTAATCGAGTTGCTTTCTTTGCTTTTTGCGATGCCGGTTTGGGAACTTTTTTTGGAAACGGACTTGTGAACTGTGAATATGGTGCTTTCATTGTTTTCTTGGATGCCGCCGGTTATAAACTCGTGTCATAAACTAAAACTCGGATTTTCATTTTTCTTCTCACCGCTTTTCTCCGTTCCCCATGCAGTCGTGACGTGCGCCTCCGGGGCTCAACTGTCGCTGCCGCCGTTGCGCCCGACACGACATGCGATGGACGTGTGGGCGTGTGCGTACGCGACCGTGATACAGACGGACAGACGGGACTGTTTTGTTGCTGGACTGAACAATTATGGACAATTGGGTAAGAAAAGGAGGTGTGGGAAGATGGTGCACTCGGTTGAGACGCGTTTATACAGTCGAACTCCAAATTGTAGGCAATCCGCTGATTGGTTGGTGATCACTCGGTTGAGGCGCGTTTATACAGTTGAACTCTAAATTATAGGTAACCAGCTGATTGGTTTGTGATCACGACACATATCCACCATTCATTGCCGTTTCGTTTTTCTCAACAACTGCCCAAATTCAAGTTCGTGAGCATAGACCAGATGCGGTTGTCCGAACCTGCATACAGTCCATCTGGATAATACATGCAACTATTATTGCACACACGCGCAGCGTGGTTGCAAGCATTCTGTGCAGATAAACTCCGCCTCCACGGCAATTCCTGCACAGAATGCATGCATCAACTGCATATTTGTGCAACCAACCAATCAGCTAGTTTGTATATATTAGCTATGACCTATTTTTTAAACGTGTCCCACTGAAATGACATTTTAGTGCCTGTACTTTGACAAATGACGTCATTTTAGTCCGGGCACATTTGAATAAATCCATAATAGATGGACTGTAGCTGTGGAATACCAAAAACTGTTCCACTTTTCACACCTCCAGGTGTGCCATTAGGCGCGACAGAGCACGACAGTGAGGATGACGTGAAATCGTTGTACAATGTGACGTTGCGTAGATCAGAGCAGTTTGAGGCGCCCCTGTCGACTGTTGACGGGCCTGCGGGCGACGACAAAAATGAGCGATGGACACAGATCGCTGGTGATCACCACACGGTGCTGTTGAGCGGCAATGGTTGGTGCGAATGGAATGGGTTGCATATTTGCAACCAATAGTTGATTGAGGCTTATATCAACATAAGTTGATTTGATTGGTTGATTTGATTTGATTGAGTTTAATCGTACAACATAAGAGAAATGCGATTTTTTCCATGGGTATTTTTGTGTCTGTGCAATTTATGACCCTATTGAGTGGACTCGGATCACTTTGCCAATTTTGAATTCCCGCGTCATCCGTAAAACTGTTTATCTATATATATGCGCGCACTGAGTCGCGGAACCAAAATAAAAGATAATAAAAAATAATACAGGCGACGTGTACACGGTGGGGCGTAACGTCGACGACCGCCTGGGCCTCGGCAGCTACGCCGGCAACGCGCAACTCGAGTGGCGCAAGTTCACGTTGACGCTGGTGCCGCTGGCAGCGCCGGCCGTTCATGTCGCTGCCAGTCAGGCCTGCACGACCGCCGTGTTGGACGATGGTTGGTGAGCGTGTTGAAACAAACGTATTGGAAAGACTGTTGTTCAGTCAGTCAGTTTTATTCTGCCGTGCAGAGAAGTGCAAGACACCATGAGTAGGCAAGCGAAAAGATTGTTCAATGAATACAAAACATTTAGGAAACATGTGCGTGTTGATGCGCACACCCGGTACGTAAAGTGAGTGTTTAAGGCGCGTTTAGCAATTAGTTTTGTTGTGCGTACGCACGGACACGACACGTAAAAAATGGCCACGCGATTTAGAAATCGTGTCGTGTGTGCTATCTGAATGCATTACGGACACGATTAGTTTGCGCACGGGATCTAGAACGACGTTTGTGCGTACGGACGAAAAACTAAATGGTGTTTCCGCCTTTATACAGGCGTGCTAAAGTGTGCATATAGGGGTAGTTGACCTTACATTTTTTTAAGATTTCAAGCGCAGCAATCGTTTTTGAAGTTAGTGCTGTATAAGTGGGGCTGTATCGCACTCAGCCAGCGCTTACACAGTGCCTGGCTTTCGGGCCGATTTGAATAAAAGTCACCGAATCAACCAAACTGTAGACGAATATTAGACGATGGTTTTCTGCAGTTCGACCTGGCCTGGCCAACATCAGAGACGAATAGGGATGGTCTCATCCGATAACGTGCACACCCTGAACCAACAGAATAGCAGCTGTTTTTTGTCCATTTTCGACCGTCAACATTCCCATTTTCTCTTGCAGGCGCCGCGTATTCGTGGGGCGTCGACACATGCGGCCAGTGTGGCGTCGGCGAGGGCGACGGCGAATGTCTGGCGAGACCAACGAAGGTCATCTCGAAGCATCTTGAGGGTCTCCGCATCGTGCAGGTCATGATGTTTTTTGTTTGTTTGTTGTGTGATTTCTATTCTTTCATTCGACACGTTTTACAGTTGGTGCCCGCCTTGCAAGCAATGAGTGGTTTCTAGCTGTTTCAGACATTTTTTCTTCTGAATTCCAGGTTGCCCATGGTAGTCAGCACGCGGTTTTTCTAGCGGACGAAATCGTACAGACGGACGGATCCAGCGCCGATGAGACCGTGAACGAATGAATGAATGTACAGGCTGTTTCTATTTGTCACATACAATTACAGTCTATCCCTATAACATAACCAAGTAGCTGATTGGTTTGTGGTCACGTGATGCATGGATTTTATACGAACCAAACTCCGCCGCCACAGCAATTCATGCACAGAATGCATGCATCAACCAATCAGCTAGTTGGATATGTTATTGAGTTGAGTTTGATGTGCTGTAGCTGATTGATTGTTGGTTGCATGCCTGCACTGCATTGCATGCACATGGTCACCAACCAATCAGCTGATTGCTTTTGATGTTTCCTATGTTATCTCCTAGTTTCCGTTTCAAACGAACCACAGAGGCAGGGCGGCATGCCCACGGTATTTGTTTTTTTTTTCTGTTTTCCACCCTTTCAACTGATTCACCACAGGCATCGAGGGGCGCGCAGTGGGTAGTTCTGTAAAAGTGAACCAAAAATCATGACCGCGTTCTTATGACCGTTGTGTTTCTACAGTTCACCTGTGTTTTGTTGTGCGTTTTGAATAAAGAATTTTGGAACTTAGTTATCTGTAGTTCTGTTTGTAATGTGATTCTTTTCCGTCGATGTTGTATATCCGTTTGCTCCAGTAACAACTGCCACTTTCCTGCATTCCAATAGTTTGTCTTCTTGCAGTATTTACGCAGTAAGATCAAGATTGTTTCGTTAAGTTTTTCTACTAGTAAGCTAATTGGCTGCACCATGTCAATCAGACCAATCAACGAATCATTGGAGTTATGCAGCCAATCAGCATGCAGCCAATCAGCCAACCAAATTGTGTTTGTTCGAATTTTATGCTTTTTGCGCAATAACAAAACTGTCGTGTCTTTCGATCTCATTTTTGGAAAAAAATGCTAATCACTTCACTACCCTTTGGTTTGCCGTGTGAATGATTTCTGCTGAGTTTAATTTTATTTCGTAGTGTTTCTTTGATATGTGAGTGTGATTTGCTTCAGACTCAATTGCTAAAAAAGCACTGGTATCTGTTTTATTTTGTTTTTTTGTTAGTTAAAATGAACGACAGTTTCTAACAACGAACTGAGAGTTTGTCTGTTTCTTGTTTCTTTTTGATCGAAACTGGATGTGACAATTTTGAAAACGTACTGTTTGAATTTTGTTTTTCTTTGTTTTTGTGTGCATGTGTTAGAATTTGACTGGCATTTATTTGTTTTGTTTTCAATTTGTGTTTTCGTTTTGTGCCGCCTCCGATCGTTGTAATCTGGTGCTGTTGTTTTTAATCCTAACTAGCTCACATTTGTGTATTTTATAACTGAACTGAACGTGCGATTTCTGTGTCTGTGCGATATTCGATTCGACTGTAGTAAGAAAATAACCGTTCAAAATTAGCAGCAGTTTTTCTTCAGTTTTCGTCAGTTAGCAGTGGTGGATTACAATAAAAACGTATTACATTGCTGCACGACGCATCAATCGTGAAAACATTCAAGTTGTGCATTCTGGCACACTGATTGCGTGGACCTGGTTGGTTGGCTCAGTGATCGTAAAAGCAACCAATGAGCTGATTGCCTTTGTCTATAATGCACCGAGTTTGCTGGTATGAGATTGTGTTCGATACTCAAAATGGGCTACAGTAACTGCTGTAAAGCTGTTTCCTTAACTTGTCACCTTTTCAGCATAATACCAAGCACAAGAAAGGAGAAAGAACAGGTCTGGGTTTAAAAAACATGCTTCGCCGCAATTTTTTAATTCCGCCCTGATCCGATTCAAGTTCTTGTTCTATTTAATTAAAAGTTTCGAGAGGGCTCCTGTATTCCACTAAAATAGTGACAGGTGTAAACAGTACACTGTAAAATCAGCTCAGAAAACGCACAACATTGTCGAGTAATCACAAAACCTCCGTATCACCATTCGAATGCGGTACGGCAATCTCCAATGCGCCCTCAGCTCCGTCCAAGCGCTCAGTTGTCGCTCAGCGACTGCAGACGCCGCCGTCTCGTCAGCGGCCTTCTCCGCCAGCAATGTGTCACGTTTCCAGCGCAGTGTCCCGTCTAGAAACACCAAAATCGAGTCGAAATCGTCCAATAACGCCGACAATTTCGGCAAGTAGCTCGGCCATTCCACCTGGAGTGGATTATTGTCGTGGCCTAGAGTGTCCGGAAAATAGTCCCGCTTCAATGTCGCATGCAAGTCGTCGAGTTTTTGGAAATGCCGATCAGCTCGATCCAGCTGCGACCGGACCAACTCGACCGAGTGCGAACACTCGACCTCGAGTGTCGCAATCAGACGCGCTCGAAAGGCGGGAAACTCGAATTCGACCGTCGTTTCGGCGAGATTCGCACGTTCGGTGGAACACAGTTGTTCGGCCAGATTCACGAGCTGGTCCTGGGGCCAGTTATGAAAGTTTAATAGCAGTCCAATAGTGCTACACCACTGAGCGTCTGAATGAAAGCACACGAGACAACGCATTTCAATTTTCCGGCTTCATGCTGTAGAGCAGACATTGGTGATATCAGGTTGAGCGAAAAAATGGAACTAATATAATAGCGAAAAATATAATAGTTCATGAAGTCATTCACAGGCTAATTCATGCACGACGTATACGCGCATATCCGTCACGTCACCTTTTTTATGAATGCTTGTATGAACGAGCACATGTACTAAAGATAACGTGACGTGCTGGAGTGCTGTTTTTCTGCTCCATGAATGAGACGTGACGTGCCGGATAAATTTTGTGGCGCATGAATTGGCCGTTAAGCGGCATTCACAAAGCAGTATTTAGTGGCGCGTTGAAACATAGCTACGCGGTCACTAAAAACTGCTTCATGAATGCCTCTTTAGTGGTGTAGCACTACTGGACTACTGAGCGTTTCATGAAACTGGTCCCAGTTGTTTGCTGTCGTAGAACACTTCCTCGATCGCAACGAGGTCTGACTGCGTTGACCGAAGTTGGCTGGCGAATTTTTCTGGCAAACTTTCTGGCTGAATTTCTGGCCGGATTGCTGCTTCGCTTTCCGTTGGCGGAACGGTGGGTTTTCGTCGGGTAGTTCGTGATTTTCTGCCCATTTTCTCGTCAACTATCGAATTCTGCAACTTGACACTGTTGGAAAGGAAAATTTTTGTGTAAAGTGTAGTCACCCTACTGACCAGTTTGGTAGTATTAGCTGATTGGCTGGTGTACACGTGATGCATGCATTCTGGTGTTGGCATGGACTCCGCCTCCTCAGCAATGATGCACAGAATGCATGCTGCATCACGTGATCACCAGACACCATCTGATCAGCTAACACTACTAATTAGCCAGAGCGACAAGAGTTCAATGCATTCATAACACAAAACACCATTCGTCACTCGAATTGGTCGAAGAACCAACGAAAAACAGACGACCGCAAATATTCCAGTCAGTTTTTGTTGTTCAAACAAATTTACTGTTCTTTTGCTGTACAGCGGAAACGAAACTAAAAAAACCAGTGAACAAAACTGAGAACGGCTTTGGTTAATGAAAAGTTTTTAAAGAAAAAATGAACAAAAATGCACAGAAAAAACACACATTGGGTGAAAAAGAGTAATAATATTCACAATTGTAGGCAAAAAGCGAATAACACAGCACTCCAAACAAAAGCACATAAAAGTCAACTAAAATACTTTATATTAGACAATTTCTTTTTCTCTCAAAATCTTCCCCAAAGTATTGCAAGATCACAAGCGGGCTCTCACAAAAAAAGGTAATTTCAATCGACAATCAAAACATTTGAAAGCAACACGCAAATTGAAACATAAATCATGTTATGAGCATCCTTATAGTGCGCGGAGATATTCACAAAAAAGTATTGAAAAATGTTGAAAGGACAACAAAAAACAACATCATGTCACAGATTATGTCTGTCAAGAGAAATATACAATGTCGAGCCAAGAAAGAAAATGGAAAAAAGCCGCTGCTTTAAGTGAATTTGAGCGCACAAAAAAACACACGCACAGGCTAACAGACATTTTCTCACACCTGTAACCTGACAAAAAGGGTACAATGAAATGATGACCCACTCAGGTAAGCACGGGTGTAACCATCATATGGCAACTTAAAACCACACAAAAACTACAAATAAATGCCGAAAACATGTCAAACGAGAGAGACTGCGGCGCAAAAAAGTGAGTCTCAAATGGAACCACTTTCCGATTTTTTTGTCTGAAACTTTGAAACAAACTTCAACAGATCATATAAGCATAACTGCGCTTTAATCAGACCAGTTTTGATAAAAAAAAATTGAACAGAATTACACAGTCGGCTTGAGAGATTGAAATGGCTGACGTTGATTCACGCAAACACACACAAACACATTGCTGCGTGTGTTCATGAATCGCAAACAATGTGCACAGCTTGAGTCCACAGCAAACACCAGCGCCAAAATAGTCAGTTCATACTGACGTACGTCGACGTGCGCCAAAGGCTATCCCAACTCCATGGACGACAGCACATGCAGCAACACAGAACCTGACATGACGTGCCATACCTCTGTACGGACAGCAGCATACACAACAACACCCGACCTAACGGACACACGTCAGTATGAACGCGGGCGCCCTACGCCAGATAGATGAAGCAGTTCATGTCGGCGTCGTCTCGCTTCATGTAGCGGTTGTCAATAAGCCATTCGATCTGCTCCTTGATCAGTTTCCGACTCGGCAGGAACATGTGCTTTAGGATCTCGACCAGCTCTGTCTGCAGCTGTGCCGAGTGCACCCGTTTGCGCATTTTCATGATTTTCACGATCGCTTCCTGAAAAAACAAGGAAAATGTGATTTTCGAGGAGGAGGAGGAGGAGCTTGTCCACCACAAAATCGTTTTAGGGCGCTGGTTGTTTCATCTCGCCCATTAAGGACGCTCTATAAAATCTGATGTCTACCAAACTAATATGAATTTGTTCGCATTTTTGTTGAAACCTACATTTTCACTGACACGTGAATGGTATTTTTACGACCACCTCTCGAACTAGGTACGGCGAAGTACAGCAGTCCCAACGAGCGCGTGCGCTGATTGGTCGCACGAGCCCAGAACAAGAACAACCCAATCAGAAGACAGCAGAAACAACCACCATTACCAAAAACCACAAAGCGCAATCGCCCGACCTGCACACGGAGTATCCTCAACTGGATGATGTCATCATGTTCCTGCTCACGATGCTGTTCAGTGGCCAATTGTAATCGACCAATCAGATTCACGCGACCACGTTGCTGAGTTTTGCCGCTCTGATGAGAAAACGTGAAAGCTTTTTCGTAAATAATTTCAATAGCGAATTGGCTATCGCGGATTTTGAGTTGACTGCGTTCATTTCAGCAATAATGTACCATGCGTTCGTTTTGGTCTGTCGGAGTTCTGCATTCACTTTGCATTTGCAACTCTTAACTGCCTACTGAAGTTCACTATTGACTTCAACTGTCATTGCTCAGGATGACATAGAAACACGACGGTTTCGGTCAAGACAGATTCATGAATTCATTCGAAGTACACCCAAAATAAAACAATAGAACGCTGAATACACCGATAAAAACTGTGAAACCAGCATGTTATCACAAGAAAACCTACAATCAGATTCTTTCATTCAATCAGCGTGTTACATTTTTGCGAACATTGCCGCAGTTGCAAATTTCGGTCCAAAAACTAAATAAAAAAACAGCACGTTCCGGTCACCTTGACAATGGCGAAATGCTGATTCGCCCAGAAACACGTGCAGTCGGTGAAGTCACGCGGATTCAACGTGTCGCAGTCAGTCAGCAGCACTTGGTGGCGGAGTTTAGGGAAGGCGCACAGTGACTGACAACAGTGAATGAACAAAATAAAGTGGCACATTGTATGTTAGTTAATGTGAGTTTTATTACAGAAATGAAAAAAACCATAAAAATTTTTGCGAAAAAAACGGGTTCCTTTCCGGAAGGGAACACTTGCACATTTGATTCTAGCAAGGCTACAAATTTATCGACAAAAAAATCTTTATTTTCAAAAATTCGTTTTTCAAAACTCTTTTTGAATCTCCACTCTCCGTATTACATGGTGTTCATACAGTTTTAGCGGAGTTTCCTGCCTTTTGCGAAAAAAATGAATGAATGAATAAATGAAAAAAAACGTATACAAAAGAATCAATCAAAAAGGCCGAAACCAACGAATAGCGTTCGTCGGAGTTCGAGATCGGGCAGTTCGGTCGCCAGGCGCAGCGCCTCGTACGAGAGTTTCTCGATCGGTCGATCGTTCCAGCAGAAGAGCACCGCCATTTGGAACGTCGTCACGTCCAGTTCGAAGCGACCCACTTGCGAGACCATTTGAATCTGCACAACATTTCACAATGCTTGTGGGCTTTTGCTGTTTTCGGCTAATCGGACAGCTGTTCGCACATGTGCAAGTGGAACACACCAGTCATGCAGGATGCACGGTCCTCACATTTGGACTTCACTAAAAAACAAGAAGCCGTCATCGCAACGACCGTTAAGGCCCGTTTATACCTGACGTATGCGCATATGGCACGGCACGTCACTTTATGTCGCGTGTTATTGCATACTGCCGTTCATACAGACGTATGCATGTACGGCACTGCACGTCACGTTAGGTCTTGTGTTATCATGTCCATTCGCGAGCGAAGCGCAGCGCAGCGGACAGCGGATGAGACATAATATGGCCCGTCTGTCGCTCGCGCGTAAATTCCTAACTTTCTGTGCCTCGCATTGTGAGCAAAAAAGGAGCTGAGAAATTTTTCTCCTGCACACAGGTAGGTAATCCATAGGTATGCTGTGTACACTAGAAATTTTTTCGTGGTGATCCTCTATACACGCTGTGTGCGCAAAACATCGATTCTGAATTCGCTGTTTCTTATTCTTCTATACCCCTTTTTTTGGTCATGTCATAAAATGTGTACGCAGTTTCAGTGATACAAAGAAAAATCTGACTGTTATGATAAAAACATTTCCTAGGGTAAAAGATGCCAAATTTTTCAAATTTCGAATTCATTTTTTTCTATGATGCTCCAAAAGGTTTAAAATTTAGCCTTTTTGCACAAAATAACGAAAAACGCGTATTTTGACGTGTATTTGCGACTTCTGCGAATGAAACAAACCGTTATTTGACAAATCACAAAGTTTCTGGGGTAACCAACAGCGGAGAGTTTGAATTTGACCTTTATTTTTTTTTAAATATAAAGGAATAGCAGTTAAATAACTAAAATCGTGACGATTTCGGACGAATCGGCCGTGAAAATTGGCGAAATCGTTCCAAAAACAAAAAATGAAAAACTGGTGTAGTTGGGGGTAATATAATGCGCTGATCACGAATTTTGGATTAGTTTTCTTATGTGAGCAACTCTAGATACTGAATCGTGACCATTTCGGGCGAATCGGCCGTGGAAATTGGCGAAATCGGTCCCAAAAACAAAAAATGAGAAACTGGTGTAGTCCGGGGTAATTCAATGCGCTGATCACGGATTTTGGGTTAGTTTTCTTATGTGAGCAACTCTAAATACTGAATCGTGACGATTTCGGGCGAATCGGCCGTGGAAATTGGCGAAATCGGTCCAAAAACAAAAGATGGGAAAATGGTGTAGTTGGGGGTAATTCAATGCGCTGATCACAAATTTTGGGTTCGTTTTCTTATGTGAGCAACTCTAGATACTGAATCGTGACGATTTCGGCCGAATCGGTGGTGGAAATTGGTGAAATCGGTCCAAAAACAAAAAAATGAGAAACTGGTGTAGTCCGCGGTAATTCAATGCGCTGATCACGGATTTTGGGTTAGTTTTCTTATGTGAGCAACTCTAGTTACCGAATCGTGACGATTTAGGGCGAATCGGCCGTGGAAATTGGCGAAATCGGTTTAGAAACGAAAAACAAGAAATTGGTGTTTTCCAGGGTAATTCAATGCGCAGATCACGTATTTTGGATTAGTTTTCTTATGTGAGCACTCTACATACTGAATCTCGACGATTTCGGGCGAATCGGCCGTGGAAATTGGCGTATGCTGACTGTGACGATTTCGAGCGAATTGGCCGCGGAAATTGGCGAAACCGGTTTAAAAACAAAAAAAACTGGAAACCCATGTAGTCCAGAGTAATTCAATGCGCTAATCCCGGATTTTGGGTTGAATTTCTAATGTGAGCAATTTTTGATACCGAATCGTGACGATTTCGGGTAAATCGGCTATGGAAGCTGACGACATCTCTCCAAAACGAAAAATGGAAAAATTCTGTGCGCTGATGCCCAATGGGAAGTACGTACGGAAGAATCAACTAATTCTGAATATTGTTCAATTTTTGGGGCTTATGTAAAAGTCAGAATATTATCTAAAAATGCGGAAGACGCACATAAAAGGAGGAATATGGCTTTGCCTAAGCAGTGAGAAACTTGGCTTGACAACTATTTTCAAATCTCTGATGTGGCACACGGATACAAGTACATAAGAGCCATATTTTTGCGCCGTTTATTCATTATTTCGGTTGCACATGGTAACCCTCTTACTTTTCCGACAAACGAAGCGTTCACATTCGATGCATGGTGACCTAAAACTAGGGTTAGGGAAAAAAAAATCCGGATTTTTTTTTTAAATTAAAAAAAAATTTTTTTTTTTTAAAAATTTTTTTTACAAGTTAGGTTTGTTCGAAGCGTCTCGTCGAGCTGAGTTCATCTAGACTATTTTCAGAACGATCCGGAAAACTATAAGAGCGAAAATCGTGTTTTATTGAAATTATGTCCATTTCATAGAGGGAAAGTTGCATTTTCAACAGTAAAACAGGACAATTTTCGACGTGTACTTGAATATTGAACCGTTCTTAGTTGTTCCTCTTTAGAAAATTACCAAAATTTGACTGTGTTCAAAAATTCCTGTTTGCTGTAGCTAAGTCGGCAACCCCTGTCGACCCGGTCGCCCCCCCCCCAAGACACTTACTTTCAGGTTCAACCAGCTATGCTATCTGCCACATGGCGAGAGCCCACTCTTCAAATCATCGTATCGAAAACACGTACCATGATTTCGCGATCACGTTGCGGGCAACTGACAGACGCAAGTTTAACACGTTAGTTTAGCTCAGCACGCAAGTTTTAACATGTGGCCATGTTATCGGGTATCTGAAAAACGGTCGTGTGATGTGGTATTAACCAACATCTCCGCTCCAATTGTTTAACAATATATCGCACAACTCCATTGTAGACCTATAACATACGCCAATCAACAAAATATCATGTTCATCTCATGGCCTACCACCGACTGAAAAAACATGTTCTAAGTTGCAAGAAAACGATTTCTGAAACGATATTTCAATTCAGTTAAGTCATTTCAACGCTAAAAATTGACTCTAGAAGTCATCCAAATCGAAAAACATGGAGTACGTCGGTCAAAATGACCAAATAATGACATGTACCTAAGCACACAAAGAAGTTGGGAAGAAAATTTGGTTTGAACTTTCAAAAAATTATGCCATAAATCGAATTTTCAGAGCAAAGTAGAAGAAAAATTTTTCAAATTTTTTTTTAAGTTTGAAAAAAAAATCCAAATTTAAAAAAAAAAAACGGAAAAAAATAAAAAAAAATTTTTTTTTTCAAAGCCCCTAACCCTACCTAAAACCACTAAAATAGAGATTAGATCTTGGATCACTGACACTGCTTTGCCCACGACAAAGCGTTGCGCAGAGGTAATGGTGAAGGCAATTGTTCACGGGACGGACGGTTGAGCCAACATCCACACTCTTCCTACAACAATCCACAGGATTTTAGTACCTTCGGGTTTTTGGAACTGGGGGAGGAGGATGAAAATCAACGGAAGACAACACATTTTGTCACTGGTGTGTGCGTACGTACAGTATGGCCGAACTAATAAGGCAGTCCATCAAGGTGGGATCAGTCACAGACTAGGAGTTGTCTTTTTCAGAAAATGCCAACAGAATTCCCAATTATATGTGCAAAGGAGAAAGAATGAACATGATAGCACGAAGAATCCATTAGTTAAAAAAACACGTCAAATTTGGTACACAATTGGGTTTCTGAACGTCTTTTTTCTTTATTCAAATTCAAAAGCTGCCATGTTTACTCGGCCATTCCGTACGTCAACAATTAAGCTTTGCAGTCTTAAATTTTTTTGTTTCTGCACAGAGTTTGCAGAATTTTGTACATGCTGTGATTTCCAACTAAACTGAAGAGGACAATCGAAAAACGGTTTTCAAGATTTTGTACGTTTTTCAGCAAAACAAACGCGGCGCAAAAATATAACTCTTATGTACTTGTATCCGTGTGCCACATCACAGATTTGAAAATAGTTGTCAAGCCAAGTTTCTCACTGCTTAGGCAAAGCCATATTCCTCCTTTTATGTGCGTCTTCCGCATTTTTAGATAATTGCATACTACCCTTGATACCTGACGTACGTCTGCATACGTCAGGTTAAACGCTCGTGGCCTGGCTGGTAGCGCATTAGACTCTTGTGTCTGAGCGTTCGGTTCGAGGGATCGAGCCCCGTCGAGGGGCGTGTAAAGGACACTTAAAGCGAAAGAAAAATTTATGACTCGCACACCACTTGACGGCGTTCTCTGTGCGCTTTTCTGGGTTAGCCCTGGCTGAAAACATCGCCTACATCACAGTTCGTTCCTACCGTTCCATTCGACCACTGATGCAGCCACTGCAACTTGCGCCCGCTGTGCTGCGTCTTGTAGATCTCCTCAATCTCCGGAATGTAGTCCTCGAGCTCACGGGGCAGACTGACCGGAATGCGCTCGGAGCCACGCGCCCACGCGCCGGCGTTCAGAATCTTCACGTTCACCGTGTCTGCACATTTTGGTTACTTTAGTAATTTACTGCTATTATTTCGCTATTTTACTACTTTATTAATTTACTACTATTTAACTATTTAGTAAAAATTCTATCTATTTTACTTGAACTCGAATATTCTATGAAACGAGTGGAACGAATTTTTCTCGAAAAAAACACGAGCAAATTTTTTTATTACGGCTCGTTCATAATGAATGAACATTCGACCGACACGTCAGGTCTCGGGTTGTAGCACACTATCATATCACCGTAGAATGCAAAATTTGAGCGCGACAAGTTCAATTGCCCGCACAAGCATTAATCGTCAAAAATCAATTTAGACATTGTTTTCAACATTTAGTTTTCCGTGACTTCGTTCAAAAGTTCGAATATCCTCCAAAATCATGCCCAGCAAAGATTCAAAAAAAACCAACCAGCAATTGTCGTGCGATTGTTATTGCTGCCGTATAGCGCCGATTTGAACGTTTTATTGAGGTCCTTGTTCACTTCGATGTCTTGCAACATTCGATACAGCTTGTTCACGTAGTCAGCCGGCATACCCGATTCCTGAAGAGCGTAATTCACGAAAAACGTGAACAAAGATAGAATAGAGGAGGGTAATTCACGAAAAACGTGAGCAAAAAACGAATAGAGGAGAAAAATTCACTGAAAACGTGAACAAAAACCAAATAATGTAGGGTAATTTACAAAAAAAACGTGAACAAAAACGAATAGAAGAGGATAACTCACGAACAACGTGAAGAAAAAACAAAAAACACTCAAAACAACACACCCTGAGTCGATTCACCATGAACTCCTCCTTCTCCTGGTCGGCAGACATGTCTAAAATGAGTCGACGAGCAAGATGCGTCTTGTGGAAGCGCATGAAGACGTCCTTGTTTTGTACGTATTTGAGCACCAGTAGCTGAGCGGAATGTTTAGTTCTGAGTTGATCCATACAACATTCATCGAATGAAGCACAAGCACATGATGAAAGAATTCAATGCACGTTCAATTTGCAGCAGTGTCGAAGCAATTGCGTACGTTGGCTTGTCTACTCATGGTAATATGCGGTGCACTGCAGAATAAAACTGAACTGAACTGACTGACTGAAACGGTTTGAGTCGCAGAATGACAACAAAAGACAAAGTGACGTGAGTTTCCAGTTCAATCAGCAGATCAATCAATCAATCAATCAATCTCAACAACAAGAAAGCACACCACGTACAACATCGGCTAGTTTCGCATCGATTTCTTCGGAAGTGAGTTTCTTTGAGACGGGCGTCTTACGCAGCAACAGATCACAGTAGTTCGCAAGCAGCTCCGGACACTTCGACTCCGGCACCACTTTGACTAGAGGTCTGCAAGGTCGTTTGTTTTTTTTTGCAGATTTTTGTGAAGGTTTTTAA
>JASANC010003605.1:0-72954 GCA_030248135.1 Theristus sp. LFF4_11 | reverse complement strand
AAACGCAAAGCGGGAACAAGGAAAAACACACAGAAAAGTACATTGTACTTTGGCCTTGGCCAAAAAATCCAATTGGGAGTTGAATGATTTTTTTGCAGTCGACAAAGGAAAGTTTGTCATCAAAATTGCTCAAAAGCAAACAAATGCACAGCAGCTCTGTCAGTAACATAAGATTCAAACAAAACGAGTAAAACTTACATTTTGACAGAGCCTTAACTGAATATCCGTACCATGTGCAGAAAAGCAATTCAAAATCCGCAAAACACGCGCAAAAAACCGTCCGGTCTTGATAACTGTCGAAATTTGATTTGGGAGTGCGCGTGTTTTCGTAAAACTTGGACCAAGCACGATGCTCCGTGCGGCTGTGGGTGCTCACTCACTCAGTAAACCGAAAAATAAACTTGACTACACACAGAGACATACAAGTGCCAGCAACATGTGCATTTGTTGCTTGTTGAAAAAAATTAGCTCACAACAAGTCCTCTCTTTTGCAAAAATCATGTGCTTTGTGTGCGCATGTGTTTGTTTTGTTTCATAAGTATCTTGATGAAAGTTTGGAATTGCAGATTCTGTGCTTATGGTGCATGTATTCAGATGCAGTGATTTTGTGGAATTTTGCTGTCATGTATGATTTTTTTGGTCCCGAGACTCAACGTTCGCATGGATAGGTACATAAACAATGTCATGCATGATGCAGGAATTAAAAAATTGCAAAGATACAATGTATCCGATCCAAGTCCTCTAAATAAAGCTGAGTCATTTAAACGATTTTGAATTGCCATATAAAGATTGAAACTACATAGTTTCCTTTCACGGCTGCACACATTGTGAGTCGCAGAATTAAACAGATGATAATTATCTAAAAATGCGGGAGACGCATATAAAAGGAGGAATATGGCTTTGTGTAAGCACTGACAGACTTGGCTCGACAACACTTTTCAAGTCTCTGATGTGGTACACACGGATACAAGTACATAAGAGCTAAATTTTTGCGCCGCGTTTGTTTTCCTGAAAAGCGTAAAAACTTTAAACTTATTTTTTAATTGTCCTCTTCAGTTTAGTCTAAAATCACACCATGTGCGAAATTCTGTAAATTCTGCGCAAAAACAGAAAAATCTGAAATTGCAAAACATTGCTGCATGTAGCTTTATCGTTGTTGCTAACGTACGCACCGCTGTGTACACAGCAGAACCAGTGACAGAATGGTGTTGTCTGCCGTTGATTTTCACCCTTTTTACCAAACTCTTGTGGCAGGATAAACCGTCTGTCCCGTGAGTCATTGCCTTTGCCACAGAAGGAAACCTTGCGTTCCGATATGCCTCTGCGATACACTTTGTCCTGGGCGAAGCAGTGTCAGCGATGCAAAGTCTGATCTGATGTTTTGCCCAGACTATAAGATCTGTCTGTGGTAAAACTCTGGTAAATCTTCGGCAGTTCTGCCTGGTGTCCGTCGCACTGACGAGCCACGGGACACCGCAGTATGCGTCTACCTGGCGAAACCGCAAACAGCGAACATTATGTATTAATCGTTATTTAAGTGGTTTTAGTGGTCGCTAAATGCCCGAAATACCGCAAATGTGAAAGTGTCATTTGACTACAAACAAAGTACGAGGGTTGCCATGTGCAACCGAATTTAATGAATAAACGGCGCAAAAATATGGCTCTTATGTACTTGTATCCGTGTGTACCACATCAGAGACTTGAAAAGTGTTGTCGAGCCAAGTCTGTCACTGCTTACACAAAGCCATATTCCTCCTTTTATATGCGTCTCCCGCATTTTTAGATAATATTCTGACTTTTACATAAGCCGCGAAGGTCGGACCAAATTCACAATTCGTTGGTCACACATTCTTCTAAACCCCGGAGAACTCAGGTTTTCATTTTTCGTTTTTGGGCTGATTTTGCCTACACTATTTCTACGGCCGATTCACCCGAAATCGTCACGATTCGGTATCTAGAATAGCTCACATAAAAAAACTAATCCAAAATCCGTGATCAGCGCACTGAATTACCCTGGAAAACACCCTTTTCTTGTTGTTCACTTCTGAACCGATTTCGCCGATTTCCACGGCCGATTCGCCCGACATCGTCACGATTCAGTATCTAGAGTTGCTCACATTAAAAACTAATCCAAAATACGAAATCAGCGCATTGAATTACCCCGGACTACACCAGTTTCTAATTTTTTGTTTTTGGACCGATTTCGCCAATTTCCACGGCCGATATTCGCCCGAAATCGTCACGATTCAGTGTGTAGAGCGCTCACATAAGAAAACTAATTCAAAATTCATGATCAGCGCATTGAGTTACCCCGGACTACACCAGTTTCTCATTTTTTTGTTTTTGGACCGATTTCGCCAATTTCCACGGCCGATTCGCCCGAAATCGTCACGATGCAGTATGTAGCGTTGCTCACATAAAAAAACTAACCCGAAATCCGTGATCAGCGTATTGAATTACCCCGGAATACACCACTTTCTCATTTTTTGTTTTTGAACCGATTTCGCCAATTTCCACGGCCGATTTGCCCGAAATCGTCACACGACTTCGGTTATTTAACAGCTATTCCTTTGATTTTTTTAAAAATAAAGGTCAAATTCAAACTGTCCGTTGTTGGTTACCCCTATAAACTTTTTTATTTGTCAAATAACGGTTTGTTTCACGCGCAGAAATCGCAAATACACTTCAAAATAAGCCTTTTTCGTAATTTTGTACAAACAAACTAAATTTTAAGCCTTGGGAAGCATCGGAGAAAAAAATGAATGCGAAATTTGAAAATCCCGAAGATTTTTACCCTAGAAAATGTTTTTCTCATAACAGTCAGAATTTTCTTTATATCACTGAAACTGCGTACACATTTGATGACATTGCCGAAAAAAAGGGGAAAACAAGAATAATTTTTTTCACTTTCAGAATTAATAAAATACGCACACAGCACAAACTCGATGGGCGCCCTACTCAATGGCGTTCTGTACGCTTCTCTGGGTTAGCCCTGGCTAAAAACATCGCCTAAAAATCACAACAACAACAACAACAAAGCGTGTATAGAAGATCACCACGAAAAAATTTCTCGTGCACACAGTGTATCTGTGGATTGTCTGCCTGTGTGCCGCAGAAAAAAATCTCAGCTCCTTTTATGTTCACAGAGCGAGGCAAAGTAAGTTAGGAATTTACGCGCGAGCGACAGACAGGCCATATTATGCCTGCATCCGCTGTCCGCTCCGCTCCCGCTTCGCTCGCGAATGGGCATGATATGAATACGTGCAGTAGAGCAATAAGGTGGGTGGATATCACGGTAGCACCTGTACTTATCTAAAACAGATGTAGTTGTACTTAAGAAAATGTAACTTTGAAATTGTATAACTGAACAAAATTGCGCAGCAGGAGGTTCAAGATTAGGATAAGGATAACCGATTTAAAGCTGTATCCGTCAAATTGCAGAATCAAGCTACAGCACGCTCTTTAATGGGCCTTTAACCGTGCGTTAAATGTACAGGGTGAGGGTGATCAAATAAAAACGTCAAGAAAGTAAACTGCTGGTATCAAGAACAGACGCAACAGTTTGAGTGTTCAGCGTATTCACCTTGTGTATTCCGAACATTTGGAATGTCTGCAACTGGAAACGGAAACCATCGTAAAAGACGTGCAGCACTAACGCGCTACCACCAGGCCACACGAGCGGTGACCACCCATCCGGCTGTGTTGACACTCGGCCGTGAAAAAAACTCTTTAACGCCTAGGCGAGCACGTTGTCCGGCGTCGTCACTTGCAGATCTCGCTTCCGCTTTAGTTTTTCGTTTTCCGTTCTTGACGTTTCTATTTGATCAGACACCCTGTGTACTTTGCGATCAACACGTGATGTGCTGAGAAGCTTATGGCAAAGAAGTAAACAAGAAGTTATCTTGGTATCGTCAAGTCGACAGCGCAGAAACACCTGGTGTGCTGAAAAAAGTGGATTTTGCCGCAAGCTAATTTCCTGCATCAGCAACGGATCGCGCTTTCTTGACAGGATCTGGAATATAATGAAAACACTTGTTTCTCTGCTGGCACCCGTGAAAGCAGCACTTTGTTTGTTTCGTCATGCTTGCGGCGCTGCTGAACGGAAAGCGACGTCTGAACAGCCGTTTCCTCCCACCGTTTCCATGCGCCGCTGACGTTCGCATCATCAAGGAATCATGGCGACGAACGACGCAACATGCCACGCAAGTGCGTCTAATTCGGAAGAAAGATCATCAGAGGCGGTGACAAGCCGATGTGCAGCGCTCGGGGCCTTTGATCGCCAGCGCTGGCATTTACAAATTTATGAACTAGCATTTACAAATACTCATAAAACGGCAATGTTTTTTTTTCAGAGTAATTGCGCATAACATGAGAGAACTGATCACGAAGGAATTTTGCCGGAATTGTTTCTGCACGCGCTTGAAAATGCCATTTGCACAAATTATCCTGCCAAAGTTCATGACATACCGTATTACCCCCAATAAACCCCCATGGGGGATTAATACGTCAGCGACTTTTAGGGGTGGGGGTTTATTGGTGGGGGGGGGGGGAGATTATTGGTGGGGGGGGGGGTTTATTTACAAAAAAATTCTCTGGGTGGGGGTTTGTTGAAAAATGGCAAAAATACATTGCATGTCAGGCAAGAAAGTCGCAGAAACTTCTACTCTACATAGAAATTTCCTTTTATAACAGCCTTTTGTAATGAAATTACTATTAACTCACCCATTTGGGGCCTTTGGTAGCACAATTTCATCATTTTCACTACAACCAGCCACTGAATTCGCTGGGTATGTGTTTCAAACAGGTCTCCAATAATCCCCCATGGGGGATTATTTGTGGGGGGGATTATTCGAAAACTGGTCGGGGGGTGGGGGTTTATTGGTGGGGAGGGATTAATGGTGGGGGGGGGGGTTAATGGGGGTAATACGGTATACGGCGTTATATCCGAACAAAAATCAGTTTCACATACCGTTCTGCCTTCCAAAATATTACAAAATGTACCGTGCGAACTTTTTGGCACGCAGAATGGCGCGTGGTCAACGGCATTTTTAAGCATGTGCTGGCTCAGTTTGTGCAGTAGGTTAACTCATTGAAACTCATTTTTAGGGATCATCCATCAGCAGCGGAGGAGGTGAATCGATTGGCGTCGACATTCTCATTGGTCTATTGCGAAATCAACCAGCGCTCGGCCAAGTGCTGCACATCGTCGACGTCGACAAGACCGACGATCAGTCGCTGAGACGCTTGAGCAACGTCCGAAATGAGGCCATGCGCATCGGCGGCTTCGTGACGACGCTGGTCGACGCGCTGGACTGCGTACAAGAGGTTGCTCTTTATCACAGTCGAACGTCAGAAAAAACACTAATGGCTCTAATTTACATCGACAGTACTAGTTTGAAAGTTGCCGCCTTTTTGCGAAAGAAGAAACATTACGCGTGGATCGGAGTCGCAGAATACTGTATGCTTAGTACATAGTTAGTCGCTATGCTGCTCTGGGAACTGCCTTTCCTTGTGCGTGATGCCGGGACGCTTACGATGTGTCGAATAAAATCAATCAATCAAATGGAGCATTTCATTTCATCCAATCCATATACACTTCGTTCTTCTTTCTGCAATGTAGTTTTTGCTCTACGAAAAAGTGATCTAGGTTTAAAACTAAGCATACTTTTATTCAGAGTGTCTACCTGATTTTAGTCGGACACTCGTGCGCTGGTTCGCCGAATCGGCCGCGTCCATTTCAAAAACGGCGTCAACTTTTCCGAAAGCAGCTGGCTCGCCTTTCAGACGTTGATCATTGGCAAAGTGCTCGCGCGCACACCGACCGCCACGACAGACGCCCGTGAATTCTCGGAGGTTGCAATGTCTTGGCTTCTTTTTTGGATGCACCGGATGCTTTCGAGCAGCAACGACACAACCTTTGAACTTCCGCGACTGTCCTCGCATCACACAAAACGTGCATCGCTTGCTGCATTACCTTTGCAATAAGTTCAGTCCGTATCCGGACATCACCCGCGCGGACATTTCCCGCGCAGACATTTCACGCGGCGGACATTTCCCGCGAAGACATTGCCCCAACGGACAATTTCTAAACGGGCAGGCCAAAGGGAAGAAGTCCGTCGCGGGAAATGTCCGCGCGGGAGAAGTCCTGGAAGCGTTTGGGCTTATATTTTTATTTTAGGGTGAAATCAGGAGTGCCTGGTCGAATTTGTTGTCGATGCTGCAGGCTGAGATGACGAGCGCGTTCTGTGAGGCGGTGCAATTAGAGCAGAATGACAATCGGTAAAAAACACGCGGAACAGTTGTTCAAATACACTTAGATGATTCTTTGATTCGTGAAATGACTGACAACCAGAATCCAATTGTAAAGTCGAAGGTAAATCGAAAGTATGCAACCAGAAGAGATTCAAATGAAAAAAAACAACACACACGTGCTTTTGTGCGGCAGGCCCTGCAGTGAACAGCAGCAGCAGTCCGTCCGTTCGTTGTCGCGCGGCAACAAATGGAAGTTGATGACGAAACAACAGCGTCCGCGAGCGCAGTCGGCCGAGCTGGTGCGTCGAAAGAAGACAACCAGCGCAAATCACAAGCTGTTCATGAACGCAGTCTCATCGGCGCACGTCACTTGGGAAATGCTGACACGAGGTGTGCTCTGTGCTGCTTGCCATTTTGAAAAACACCTCAGAGTCTTAAGATCCGTTCTTGACAGCTTCCAATTCATGAACCTTCATCAAATTCAAACTTTGAAGTTGCAATTTACAATTGTCAGTATTTGAGACTTGCTCATTCACATAATACAAAATTGTATCTGCGATCTGTATTGCTGTTTGTCACAGTCACTTTGAACAATTACTCAACGAAATTGTTCAGAAATTTTGTCGAGTAACTGTTCTCGCTACGTTACATAAAAGAACTGCAAAAGTGTGTTCCAGATATGGCCGAGCTGAAGTTGAACAACGAGCCGTCAGCAAGCCCCAATGTCAGCCCGTTCGTGAGTCCGTCCAGCTCGCCGTCGCTCGTCAGCATTCGAAGTCGAAAATTGTCGGAATTATCCGTCTTGGGCGTTGAGCCGAACCACCACCTTCATCGAGCCATTCCAAAATTGCGGTGAGTTTTTGTTGCGAAAGCGTTTATTTGGAAACTAAACTGCAACACACATACGTCCAGACAGAAACAATTATATTTTGCTTTTTGGATCTGAAGTTTTATTCGAAAACATTTCGAACTTTTTCTTTCGTTTTGGGTTTTCAGCGAGGCGTGGCAAAGCTGCGAGACGAGCGCAATCTGCCGAGAGCTGCTGGTAACGATGATCAGCGTCAACGGCGAGTACATGCGCTACTTCGGCTTGACGCCGCAGCTGTCCGTCCAAGAGACACTGAATCAGGAGCACATCAAAAAGCAGGTCGACCGAATCGACGTATTCCTCCAGCAAGTCTTCACACTCATCGGCCATGTCGACATGGTGAACAATGCTGTCATCGAATTTTGTTTTTTTTTCTTGCGTGTCTCAAATGTAGCGCAAGTCCCGGTGGTATCATGCCATATTTTGACCCCCGCCATATTTTGACCGGGGGGTTGTCATATTTTGACCCCCCCGGTCATTTTATGGCAACTTGTCGCTGCCATGGAATGATCTATTTTGCCATATTTTGACCTACCCGTCGAAAATCAGTGTATGGAGATAGCTGGGAAGGGAAACGTTTTAACGAGCGCTGTGCTAGTTGCTTTCGAGGACTAGGTTGCTTTGCAGTTTGAACGACTATGCCATGGCTCGGTTTTCGCTATTATATTTTTAATTGGTAACTAGCAAATTGACCCGCGTGGATTTGAACCGTACTCCAACGCTCCGAATCCCCCGGCCTCGAACGCTGATGCGGGGATCAAAGCGCTCGGATCGTCGTCAACCTGCACTTTTGCTCAATGTGAAGTGCGATTTGCGTTTGGTTGTGTGTGTGTGTGTCAGTCGTTAATATTTCCACAGTTTATTCGGTCACGTGACACCGGATTAACTGGGTTAGGAAAGAAACAACCAATCAACACACAGAACCGGAAAACACCGGCACCACACACTTCAATCAAATGTTGTACGGTCACGCAAATTACGCTTGGCGTAACGTTGTGAGTTTCTGTGTGGATTTTTCATCTTTGACTGTTTTTAGGACAGCGTGAAACCATTGTGTCGTCGTGTTGGTGCCGCCCATTACCATCATGGGGTGAACTTCACCACGGACGTTTGGCTTGAGTTCAAAGTATGCTGGTGTAACTGTGGTTTCAATTGTTTTTTTTTCAATGTTGTTTTTTTAATTCAAAAGCGGGTTGTTAATGTGAACTCTTTCCGATTAATAATGTCCTTTTCGTGTGTAATACCAAACAAATCGGCTGTTAAGATGCCCGTTCATGAACGCTGAAGCGCACGCAGGCGTCAGCTCAGTGTGAATGAAGAAGCGAAGTTCGCAGCCGCCGCAGTATTTTATTGTCGTACAAAAATAATCATGGCTGTGTCAAAAAGTTGAATTGACACATACCGTAAAGTCTTGCATATAAGTTCTCCTTATATAAATTTGAAAATCAAAAATTTCTGAAAAAAGTGGAATTTCGTGTGACAACCTTATAAGTGGGAGGGGGTCTTATAAAGCGAACATTAGGAATTTCGGGCCTTATAAACGGGGTAGGATTTTGACCAAGTCAAAATTTGTAATTTTTTGGTTTCCCGGCGTGTGACACTCCGCCCACTTTTGGGTGGGGTCTTATAAGTGGGAGGAACCTTATATGCAAGACTTTACGGTACACTAAAATGTAAACCAAAAACGTGCGCACCACACAGCGCGTCATGACCAGCTGTATTCGCGACGCCGTGCTGGAGAGCGATGTGTGTCGCAAACTGAAAGCGGCCGACAGCGCTGACGTGTGCGTCGCCGTGCAGAAGCTGGTCGGCTTCATCGTGCACGAGATGAAGGAGGGCTTCATGCAGACCGTGCTCAGCATGAACACGAACACGAGACGGGCGCCGTCGTCGATGTCGCTGCAGGTGACCGCGTTGTGACCGGCCCGGACCCGGCCGACGTTTCTTGTGGTTGTCGTTGCACTGTTTGCTTTGTCTAAATGTGTATTTTTGAGCTTTTTGATTGATTTGTGAGAGATTTTGCGTATTTGTATCTGGATATATGCGGCCGTGAGCACTGTGCCGCGCTTAATAAAGGGGCATTCATGAACGAGTATTTAATGACCGCGTAGCCATGTTTTAACGCAGCTACGCGTTACTAAACGCTTCTTCATGAAGGCCGCTTAAGAGCACTGTATGTTCGAATTTGAGCTCCGCCGACCTCGTCGCGCTTTTTCACACACAAACTACGTGGTAGGACGTCGGCAAGTTACGCACGCGCGCTTGGCTCCGCCTATTTAGTCCTATCCTTATGCACTGAAAATGATCAGCTCGATCGTGCTCGACGGAGCTTTACGGCTCTCGAATGCGAACACTTATTATATGCGTGGCACTGAACATGAAAGCTTGTTTGTGGCTTCACAAAAAACTCGTTTTGTCCAATCGTACAATCTTTTTCTTCACATTGTCAAAGAAATACATGCACGTGCCAGTTGATATTTCCTTTGATATTGCAAATCAAATTTCTTATTCAAAATTATGATGGCTACCTTATAGTACCTTGTTGATACTTCATAGTTCATGTTGGATTGACAAAAAATGTTGACATTGTCGGCTGTCACAGTTATTGAACATGACAATCAAATTAAAAAGAAAATAACTTTTTATAAACGCCTCGTCGTGTTCATGGCGCATTGGAAGTTCATTGTCATATTTTTGTCACATTTGAGGTTGCTGACTTTGATTGGGCTGCTGGAGTTCAAGATTCTGCACAAGTGTCAGACACACATAATCATCAGTTTTTGTCACAAACGCACGGCGCGCACGTTTGCCGCGTTTGTTTCGTCGCTCGTTGCCCGTGATCAACATTTTTTGCTGCATCCGACGTCGCCAACGGCACACCGCTGTCCAGCAGTATCTTCTTGCTCATGTCAATCGTGTCCTCCACATCCGTCTGCATCTCATACAGCCGCGCAACGATCGTGTCGCCCAGCACCGTGAAGTTCGCCGGGTACTGTACAATAAACTGTATGTACACTCTAGCGCTATCACAACAGCTGATTGGTTGGTGATCACACGTGATGCATATGTACACTGCTGTGGAGGCGGAGTCTGTTCTGCACAGAATGTATGCATCATGACATCACCAACCGATCAGCCAGTTGGCTATGTGCACGGATAGTTCGACATTGGACACGATTGGTGCTCACGTCATCATAACTTCACCGCATCATATATAACTCCCTGTAGGATGTCATGACGTGGACAGTTCAATATGCGGCGAAGTTATGAAGCTGTCCACTGATTCGTGCTCCATGTCAATATCACTTCTACTTCTCTACAATGTCTACTTCCATCGGACTGGAAAACCAGAAAAAGCAAAAAAAATTCCCGCTTCGGCTCGGATTCGAATGAAAAACAAAAGCAAAAACTGGCCGAATGATTCAGCAGACCCTGTTCGCGTAGTCGGGCGACCAAAAGCACGTGTAGTACACGGTGAGCACGGTGGCCGGAAATGAGACGGAGATCAAGTAGCCGACAACGGCCGCGATTCGCACCCAGCTGCAAACAACTCGACAAAAAATGCGAACAAATAATGTAAAAGCAATCGTACTCTCGTTTGGTTGGAGCGAAAACGAGTCGATTCTGTCCTGGGGGAATTACGATCAAAACTTAAGAGTCAGGGTCAGTTTTCAACTCGACTCTTCTGTCAACTTTGAAAAAAAACCGCGGGCACACTTTTTCGAGTCACGCTCGCGGAAGTGGTACCGCCGGTCGCTCGCATAGACGGGCGCACGATCGCGGCTGGCTTTCGTTTTCGTCGTCGTGTGGCTGCTGGCGCCGATGCCGCCGCCGCTGTTTGTGATCGGTTGAATGCGAATGAGACTGTTCGCTGAGGCGCTGTGGTTGACGGCGACCGAAGCGATCGCTGGCGGACTACTGGACGTCGGGAGAAACATGGGCACTCTCTGCGATCCTTTGTGGACACGCTGAAAACGCACGGCAATAGGACATTATGGCACTTCTCAATCGAGTCCAGAAAAACCTTCGACACCGCCCTTTTATATTCTACCTCGCGTAATTGCGAACTCCCGATGACTTTCGCATTGAGTTACTGCATAGTTTCAGTCTGTGTCGTTTGCTTGTAGCCAGCGTTTTTCATAAAGCCGACGAAAAACTTTGATTTGAAAAACGACTTTGACAAAAAACCTCACTCACCTTTTGAAGAACCACAGAATATCGTTTTGTTTTGGGGCAATCGGTGGGTCTGTGTGAGAAATTTGGTCTTGTTCACACTATAGACGATGTGCGTCCTTGCCGAGCTTCGAGAAAAGTAAAAAAAAACGAAAATGATAGATCTGCGGTTTTTGTC
Source organism: Theristus sp. LFF4_11 (assembly GCA_030248135.1). Taxonomy (NCBI): domain Eukaryota; kingdom Metazoa; phylum Nematoda; class Chromadorea; order Monhysterida; family Xyalidae; genus Theristus; species Theristus sp. LFF4_11. The sequence continues at coordinate 61,483 of JASANC010003605.1, read as the reverse complement.
CCACATGTGACCAAACATAATTCACTTTCTTCTCTTGCATGATTTTTACAAAAATATGCATCCACCCGCACAAAAATATACACAAGACGCACTAAAAGCAAGTTTGTCAGTTGCAGATGGCGTGTGCGTGCACTCATTGTGTGTAATCTTGGCATGCCAAGCAAAACATTGTTAGTTAGCGCGGTCTTGTTGTTGTTATCCGAGTGGAACATCACAGAGCAAAGTTCCGGTTCATTTTTCTGTCTTCAAATGTCATTTTTCTGGCTTTTAGATGCGCAGTACTGTGTGCACCGCGCTCACTCTCTGGCTCTCTGATCAGAAATATATACTGGGGAAACTTTTTTGCTACACACATAAAATCCACTTTGCAGAAGCACTCAAACAGAGGCAGCAAAAATAAATCCGCAATTGTTAGCATTTTTCCGACCGCATATGCAAAAACCAGCGCACAAACATCGTTTTTTGTGGTTTTGATTCAAAATTCAATGTTATGCGTGTGTTACGCGAATGTACATCACTTGGAACTCACGAAGCTAACGGCACATGCGATATTGGTACTCAAAAAAGACATTCTAAAATTCGTGCCACAGTTCATTTTCATGCCGTGCCAAATTCTGCACCAAAATGCAGACCATGCCAAGCCGCGCGCTTAAGTTAAAAAAGATGCCATAAACTTTGACACGCAGTTTGGAATGCTCTTTGGAATTTATTTTGGCATTTTCTGAGTGCGTGCAGAGAATATATGCAAATTTTCTTCATGCAGTCTGAACTTTTGATAGTAAAAAATTGCGACGTATGATGTGTTCTGTCGCCCAACATTTCTAAAACCAAACAAAATAAAAAATAAGTGAAAGACGCTATCACAAAGGAATCATTGTCCAAACCAAATAAAATGCAGTGTACATAACATGCTGCGCTCAGCCGGGAACATTATTTTTTGTTCAAAGTTTTCAAATCAGATTTTTCAAATTCGAAAACGGATGCACATAGTAGATGATGAATTCAATCAGTTTCATCTCCTGAGCACTCGTGTAGTGGAATGAAACGAAGTCGCGAGCGCAGCAAGCGAGACCCTGAAGTTGGTGGCAACAGCAAATATTTCAAAACCTCACAAATTTCGTATGTTCGTTGCGAGAGAAAGCCTTTGCAATCGCTGATGTCAGTTAATGACAGCTATGATCCATCGTTCAAAAACTTTGAGTCTCAATAATCGCAACGTTACTTCTGTCTAGCTGCAGAGACAATCCGGTGGTGTTCATATTTACAACGATACAACTGACTTCTTTCAGTGGATACGCGGTGAACGTCCAAAACCATCCGTATCCCTTTGCGATCGTTTCTTTGTTGATCGTGTTCATCGGCTTGAACGGCGACCAGCGAAAGGCGCCGGTGAGAGCGCGTGTGTCCGCCGGACGGATTCCTGCCTTTGACAACAGCTTGAAACGATTTAGACGCTTGTTATATTCTGTGGCAACGCTGAGCATCACTGTGTTGTTTTTTTGAAATGTTCAAGAACATAACATAACATAACACTAGCAAATTGACCCGTGCCTACGGCACGGTTAGCTGATACAAATACAACTATTATTTTTGAGTTGGTTTTCCCTTGTGACCTTGCCCACGACGCGGACTCAAAATGCATTGCATTTTGATTTTGAGCTGCTTTAACCGACTGTTGTTGATTTACCACAGAAATGATCGCTCACTTTTAAAGCAATCGTATCCGTCATTGCTTCTACTTTTTTGAAAATCACGCTTCTACTTTTTTTGAAAATCACAGAATTTTTTGTTGTTTAAGCCATGTTTTTTGTCAAGCAACATGCTTTTACTGATTTTATTGCTGTCGATTCAATCGTAACCTGATTTACTCACCATAACACTAATTATTGTGTGGTTTGGTTTTCGCTGTTTCAGCATCAAAGCGATACATAAGAAATAACAAATATCTAACAATCATAACTGCACTGCCATTCAAAATATGAAAAACAATCTTTTTTAATCAGCAACAAACAACTGCCATTCCCTATTAAAGTATCAAAATCAATTCTCGCATTTATTAGCTTTTCAATGTCGCTTATTTATCCTTTCATTCTTTGCTAATAAGTTGCATTCCACTGTCCTTCCCGTTTAAAGTATCAAAAAAAACAATCTCCTTTGATCAGCAACAATTAACAGCCATTCCCGCTCAAAGTTTCAAAAATAAATCTTGTTTGGTTAGCTTTTCAATGTCGTCACATGTTGTTCAATCGCCATTCCTGTTCAAAAAATTAAAAAAAACAATGCCGTTTGATTAGCAACAATTAACTGATACCGGTTTAAGTTTTTGTTTCAGTTTAAGATACAGGTTTAAAAAAAGCAATCTGCTTCAGTCAGCTGTCATTTCTGAATAGGCAACACTTTTTTAAATACCCATTGGCGCCCGCTTTTGACTTGGTAATGGTTTTTTACCCGCTTACCCTAACCTAAGCCAGGCCTTTTAGAGTGTAAATGCCAAAAAGGCAACACTTCTGAACAATTGTTGCAAAACGCCAACTTTCGTCTTAATAAGTTGCTTCTTTTTCCCGCTTACTCTAACCTAAGCCAAACCTTTTAAAGTTTAAATGACGCAAAAAGCAAAACTTTTCTGAATATTCGCTGCAAAACGGCCACTTTTGTGTAGTATGTTTACTACTCTTACCTTTAACCCTAACCTTATCCAACGATTTTTGATAGAATGGAAATGACAAAACAGCAACATTTTACTGAATACCCGTAGCAAAGCTCCCGCTTTTGTTTTGAATGTTTACTTCTTTTCCCCGCTTACCCTAACCCAAGCCAGTTCTTTTTGATCGAGTGCAACAAAAAGCAACATGTTTATGAGTACCCATTGTGTAAAACGGTCGCTTTTGTTTTGTTATGTAGCTTTTCTATCCTAAGTGACACATTTTCTGTGATAAAAAAACAAATGAAGGAAAAAGCAACGATTTTCTAAATACTCGTTGTAAACACGGTTTTATAAAAAGTCTACCTTGTGAAAAGAGCGATTAACTTGCAAGCGATTGTTTTACAAACTCTTTTTTTTTGTGAAAAAAAACTCCATCGTCTACATTGGAGTCCTTGCAATTCTTACGATTGTCTCGCTTGTTGGTTGTCGCTCTTGAGCAAAAGGCATCATGATGACTAAAGTCATGTGGAATGACGACTTAAACTTTGCATTGTCATTGAAAAATGGAGTATGAGTATTCAGCTGATGATGACTTAAATAGCAAGATTGGCTCAAACTTGTAAATTTTAATAGCCAATCAACGTAGCGGAACGGACCTGACCTGACCTGACTTACATACACAGTTACTATCTTAGTATTATAGATAGATAGATAACAAGAACATAACAGACATAGCATCCGTCTGTGCTGGTCATCATGTTTGATTGGGCTGTGCAGCCCGGGCCTTGTCGTACTGACGAGCCTGGGGGCCCGCGGTATGCGCTTACCAGGCGAAACCGCAAGAAACAGTGCTTGAACGTTGTAATACTGAGCTATAGATACCAAATGGCAATTTATAGCGTGCACGCAGAAAAAATGCATCCTGCACTGTTGCACCTTGCAGACTGCATTGCATCTTTAAAAAATCATAGTCAGTCAGTGTCAGTCATTTTTTAAAGATGGCTGTGCAGTTTTTTTAAATGCAGTGCGAAATGCAGTGCAGTTTGCAGTTCAGGAATTTTTGCAGTGCGGGATGATGAAATCTTTTTGCGTGTGCTGCACGGTGTCTTCACCAGCCCCACAATGTGCCGTCGGTAGCTAACGAAATTTCTTGAAGCAATGAACAAACGCGGAATACATAAAATGTTAGCTTTCGTAAGCTGAATTGAGTCGGCGTTTCTCAGTGTGTGATCCACTGATGATTACCAATTTTTAAAACGAAAAACAACGGTCTGAAAAGCGTGTTCTACCGCCGCAAGACACTTTGCAATTTCGACGTCCTCTGCCGAGCCTTTGCGCTTCTGCTTAGCGCACGGCAGCACTCGCATTTTTGCTATTAGTTTTGCCACGTTGTGCATGCTGATCACGTAGCCGGGGCCACCGCTGTTGTAGCCGCCTAACTGTTTGTAATGAGCGCCATAGTAATGGGCAGCTTCCACTGCGCGACCGTTCAGGAATAATCTGGAGAAATACACAATGCCGCGTGTGAAGTGGTGGAAGTTTCTAACACGTTTACTTTTAGCTAGCGAAACCGAAGCGTGCAGGCCTCGCCAGAACTGTAATCGCACACGACATGCCTGGTTTCGCCGGAACTAGAGTTGGTAAAAAACCGGTTTTTTATATTGCCAGGAAAAAAAACCGGTTTCTTTTCCGTTTTAAAACCGTTTTAAAACCATAAAAAACCGAATGCTTCCCACCTCCTTAACTTTTCAGAACTTGGCATCTTGAACTCAAAATAGGAAATACATCAAAATTAGTGATTTTGAGCAGCGTAAAATGCTGTTTTCGGGCATACAACCGACCCAATATGCTATTTTTGCCACCAAATGCTACCCAATTTTTTGTTTCAAATCAAATTAATTTCGCTTTTATTGGTTTCCAGGGCAGCACGTTCAATAAATTGAAAACAAAGACTGGGCAGTGACCGTGTAGGTGTGGGGAGCGGGGAGGGACGGTTGCAAGGAGACCGGATAGCTGACCCCGATTAGGGGGGCGAGATTTGCAGAACTGCAAAGTGAAACCGGTGGCGGATTGCGTTTGAAAAATAACATTTCATCAGTTACCCTTTGCAAATCGACAACATCGTCAGTCAGTCTGCATATGCACTTAGTTTAGCAGTCACCTTGTCTTCATCGTAATTCACTTGACCCTTGACACAAAAGCTTCTGCAAAATGATGCTTCACCAGTTCAGTTTGACACAGTTCACTGCACCGTTTTTTCAAAAATATAATTTTACATTTTATCAATCAAACGAAGAGTTGTGATTTTTGACCACGAAGTTTGAAAATTTTTAAGGTAAAAAACCGGTTCTTTATTTTTTCAAAAAAAACTGGAAAAAAAACCGGTTTTAAAACGGAAAAAGAAACCGGTTTTTTTCCTGTGCCAACCCTAGCCGGAACACAGCTCCAAAGGGCACATTCTTTCAGTCACTTTATTCGTGTTGAATGATGCACCGGCTGAATTACTGAACAGCAGAGACATTGGAGAAACGGACTCAATACTGAACCTGAGGTGTTCTAGCAGCACGTAGCTGTCGTCGTCGACTTTCATCACCCAGTCAAACTGTGTCGCGTAGCGTGCATGCACAAACGCGAACGCCTGCTTGGTTTTCTCCCAGAGGTAGCCGTAATGCTCAGAGACGTTCAGCTGGACCAGCTTGAACGTATAACAACAGACAGCTCCGTGGTGACAATTGTATTCGAACTCCAAGTTATAGGCAACCAACTGATTCGTTGGTGATCACGGTGATGTGCACGCTTTCAGTGCAGGCAATGATGTGGAAGCGCAGTCCAGGGCTGCATAGAAAGCAGGTATCGCGCAATCATCAACCAATCAGATGATTGCCTATAATTTAGAGCTCGACTGTAATTCGGTTTTTGCACTTGTTGTCTTTTTGAAAGTTCACAATGAAGCGTGTTTTGTGAAGGAATTAACTAATGAATAGCCCACGCCTGTTTACCGGACAAGTGCCATTCACAAAACCCAAACAAAACTTTTGTGTGCAAACAGATTTGAAAGCGGTGTGACAATTTTTTCCTCATCGCAATCGCGGAATTACTGAATCTGCTTTTCAGAGAACGCTTTGGCTCGTTGAAAAAAACAGTGTGACACGCATAAGCTCATGCAGATGCACATGTTCATACACTGATCGCTTCACATGCACAAACAGGTGTGACTTGAAGTAAAACTTATAGAGGTCTTTTTTATCTGAAAACAATGCAGAGGCAGGCAACACAGTTTCTTTTGCTTCTATAAAGTCGAAAAGTGAATGTGAATCGATAAGCGCCTTGCACGAACATGTGCAAGAGCATGTGCATCTGCATGTGCATATTATTTTTCAGCGTGAGCGTGTGCGACATACGAGCGCGTTCTGTGTGAGATTCCTGACTCCTCCTCTGTCGCCGCCCACCACGAGCAACAGCAGCTGACATCGTCTGCTCCATGTGCCCAGTATCGCCTCGTGTCGTTCAGTCTGATTCGCGACCGTCAACACCCAGCACACGATGCGCACGCGTCTCGTCAGCTCGTCTAGCGTCTGTCGCTCTACTAAAATATTGTGTTTTTGTGTAAACCTGTCACTTTTTTTGCGCTGTAGTTCAGAGAATGTGCGAAACTCTGGAATTAGAAGAACGAATATATATCGGGTTTGGTCTGAATCAAACACTTCAATTTTTTGGCTAAATAGGCATGCGTTTTCTTGCGATACCGATCCCGTTACTTTTTTGCGAGCTCTGAAATCTTGCGAAAGAATAGTGTCAGGTTTGAACAAACATATTGTAACAAACAATTGTTTTGCGAAAAAAATCAGTTTTGACCGAGTAGTCAAATTACCGAACTCGTCTTCGAAAAAAAACTATTATAAGCGTCTCGGCACCGAACTTTTTTTCCAATTCACAAAAATAGCTTGATGGTAGTGGTACAATATGCGCTGTGGTAGTCTTTCTCTGCAGTGGCAGTTTTTTACATGCGTGCCACTTACATCGCTCATATCGAGTGATCGTTCGTAGCACTGTGGTTTTCGTACGATAAACGGTTGTGTTGACCGACATCGGGTATGTTGAACGATAGCTGAGATATACAAAACTGTAAATGCCCACTATAACTGCATAACGCCTCGTACACGTACAGTAGAACTGAAAATTGCAGGCCATCACGCTGATTGGTTTGCGTTGCACGTTTTGCTGCATGCTTTCTGTGCAGCCATTATTGCGGTGGCGCCGGAGTCCGTCCTGCACAGAAATCATGCATCACACGTAATCACCAACCAATCAGCTGATTGCCAGTAATTTAGAGTTCGACTGTACACCAGCGACTTTTCACATCGACACCGACACTCACAAAGTGGAATACGGTTGAAACACAATGACGCTGATGATGAATCCAACGGAATATGCGAGCGCGATCGGCAAATATGCGGCAATGGTGCTTATGGGACGTGAGTAAACCATTGGCGGTTGCAAATTGGATCTTTGCCCTTAGTGCATGATTCTTCATTCATGGAAAAAACGACTTTTTTATTACTTTAAAAGAGCAAAAGTTTCATTCTATTTACTTCTGGCAATTTTTAAACGTGTAGTCTTGTAAAGCGAAGCAGCGTATTGCAATGTTGCTGAATATGTGCATGTTCGTTATGTCATGCAAATGCTGATGAACGACATTTTGGGTTATATGTACCTGCAGCTCCAATGACAACAAAACAAGCATAAACGCGGAAACTGTGTTCCAACGCTGCAGACTTTTGTCCTGGTACACGTAACATTATTGCTGTTTATAATCACGTGAATGTATAAATTATAAAACAATATAATCATGCACAGTTTATGGCAGAACTCCAGTACATGCACACCTGAATCAAATGTTAGCAGGTATCGCGCTGTTTTTGTGCATTTTTTCGGGTAGCGTCAACTCTGTTGAACAAGTAAATGTCCAGCACCCGCGGTATTCCACAGACAGCAAATGAAACTGACGCTTTAGGTGGCGTTTTGTGCGTTTGTAACGTTCCAAAAAACGTTGCGTTACAGATGACCTTGTTATCAATGATTATCCATAGATCGTCTGCGCGGTTGTGCTTCAGAACGTCGCCGTATGAGTAGCAAGGCAATGCAACATTCGTTTTTTTATTATTCTGCGTTTCCTTGCCACCGTCGTGTGTATCAGCAGTTTTTGCAGCAGTGCTGACTTCGGTTCGCCGCAGATGCTCGTACATGATGACTCGTGTGTTGCACTTTGAACGTTCCACTGGTCCAGTTCTCGCAGAAAATCAAATACAGTTTAACTCCATGTCATATCCAACTTGGTTGGTTGGTGATCACGTGAAGCATCCATTCTGTGCAAACCAAACTTCGCCTCTGCGGCACTCCATGCACAGAATGCAGGCATCAACCAATCAGCTAGTTGGATATGTTATTAGGTTCGACTGTAGTTATTATGTTTTCACACGGCACGGCACGTCCGGAATTGAATTCGCTCGGTGCTTCGTAAACAGAGGATGTCGCTCAACAAAACACAATGAAATGTGACGCAAACAAGTTGATGCGAAACAAGGAGAGATTGTACTGCAAGTAAAGGAACGGAATTATAAGCTGCATACCGTATTACCTCTAATAAACCCCCATGGGGGTTTATTTCTTCAGCGACTTCTGGGGGTGGGGGTTTATTTTGGGGGGGTTATTTTTTTGGGGGGGGGGTTTATTTGGAAACCATTTTTTCGGGTGGGCAAAATGGCAAAAATACCTTCCATGGCAGGAAGGAAGTCGCAGAAACTTCTACTCTACATAGAAATTTCTTTTTACAACAGCCTTTTGTAATGAAATTACCATTAACTCTTCCATTTGGGGCCTTTGGTAGCACAATTTCATCATTTTCTCTGCAACCAGCCACTGAATTCACTGTTATGTGTATGTTTTTCTGGGTATGTGTTTCAAACAGGTTTCCAATAATCCCCCATGGGGGATTATTTTGGGGGGGGGGGATTATTTGGAAACTTGTCGAGGGGATGGGGGTTTATTTTGGGGGGGGTTTAATTTTGGGGGGGGTTTAATTGAGGTAATACGGTATACAAAACTGCACATACAATGTACGCTATAATGTGCGTGCACATGTTTGTACATGGAAAGTGAGCAATGTATGTACAATTGAACTATTAAAACAGCCGGTCAAATATTGGTTCGTCACTGGCAAAACTCAACCAGCACTAAAACCGCAGTGTTTCATCTTTTGCTCAAATGTGGTACTCCGAGCAGCTTCCACGCCCAATTGTACATTGTTTGCGTCTAATTAGTTTTCCGTTTTTGAACCAAAAAATACATATTGTACTTTCAAATTGAGCAAATATTTCTTGTTATTGTGCGCTTTCGGTATAGTAGAAAAAAGATTATTTTGATTATGTTAGGTGATAAAGATCGTGTGTTCAGTCTTCAGCATGGTTTATCGTGATTCTCTGTAGGACACTGGAGCCTGCGAACACACAGTCTCAGAAAGCGATAATTGCATTTCACAATTTTGCACACGCACGAGAAAGATTGCATACATACACAGATACCACATGAACATTGCAGCTTCTAAGCAAGCAAGTCACTGAAACACAAACGTGTAACAGACAGGATGTTTTGAGGCTGTCGCTAGTGCATATGCACGGCTCGTGTACTATTCCGGCCCGCGAAATTCCGGCCCGTAGAATTCCGGCCCGCTCATTCCGGCCCGAAGAATTCCGGCCCAAAGAATTCCGGCCCGGAGAATTCCGGCCCGGAGAATTTTCGCCAGCAAGAACAATATTAAACCACACGAAGTGATTTTTGGTAAAAATTCTCAAGTGATTTTTTTATTTTTGTTCAGAACTTGCTTGCAGTGACTTGTTGTAGGTTCCTAATCCTAGGCCAAGCCTTTTTGATAAGGTAAAAGGGTCACAAATCCTGTTCATGATAAAAAAATTTAAAAATTTCAAAATCACTTCGTGTGGTTTAATATTGTTCGTGCTGGCGAAAATTCTCCGGGCCGGAATTCTCCGGGCCGGAATTCTTTGGGCCGGAATGAGCGGGCCGGAATTCTTTAGGCCAGAATTAGCGGGCCGGAATATGCTCCCATCAGTATAATAATGCATCCGGGCAAACCTCGTTTTGCGGCATTCATGATGCACATGTCACTTCCTGTACCGCTGTAACATGCAAGAAACGCCACACACACGCTGAGTCAACTTTATAAGTTGACATATGCTGCGAACTTTTTTAAGTCAGCGAAAAGTTTTTTGCTTGTACCGAAAGTCTTCAAAAACAATGTAAAAAGTTTTCGAATTGTACAATCCAACTGCGAACAAACAAATGACAACAACTGCATCATAGTTTGCGCCTCCGTCGAAAGCTGAGCTTCTTTGTATCCCGGCACGTGCTCCTTGGGGCATACACGTCTCACAGCGGCGCTGGCGTTTACCATTTTCGCGAAACTTGCAGAAAAAGCAGCCATATGACTGCCATGAAGCGGTCGGCGCAACGCAGCTGATTTGAGTTACAAACACTCGCCAGACGCAAAACAACAACAACACTGCATGAGCCTGTTAGATTAAAACTCCCTTTAGGATTATCAAATTGAAAGTTCCTTACAACAGTTGAAAGCATAAGTTTTCAGCGCGATGAAACCATGAAGCTTATTATGGGGTTATTAAGTTATTACGTTATCGATGTTGAGATACGTTTTAGGCACGCTTTGTCAGGCAATTGCTGAGAGAGCAATTGCAATAACGAGAAAGAAAAGAAAAATCGATAATCGTCCCTCCGCTTTTCCAAACAGTTGAACAAGCCCTGTGTGGAGATATGATGGTTTCAAATGAAGTGTCGCAAAGCGCAAAGGATCAGAGCATTGTTTTTTTAAAGCCTAAGCCTAAGTCCAAGCTTCGACGTCGTCTTCGACAAACGGAGTGGGGGCACTGGGGGGCTGCGGAAAATTTAACGGTGGATTGACAGCTTAAAAAATAAATTTGCTGCTCGTAGTTTTCTGAAAAAATAGTTGCATTTTTTGGTTATCCGCCGACCTTCCAAAATCGTTATGTTGTGTGTTGTTTTTTACGTGCAACCGTTCTCACTAATCAGATCTACATGTACTGAAATAAAACACCATGAATCACAGTTTTTGCGGAATTTTCATTCATTCATTTACACACCCATTTTGAATTCATACAATCTTTAATCAAGAACGAAACAAACAATGTGAGTGTAAAATGTGCGAACAAGATAGTTGTTCCTGTTTTTTTGCAAATAAAAACGCGAGGCAACACTGCGAAAAAAACGTGATTTTTTGCACCATATCCAAGAACAGTCTTCCAGTGACCAGCGTTCAATCAACCAACTCGACGAGATCTTTGCGCGCGTAGTCCGCAACAGTTGGCGTCACGACAACGCCAGCTGCCGACTGACACTGGCGTACATTGGCGTCGTCGTTGGCGACATTCGTCGTGCGCTCCATGACGACGCCGCTGATGCCGCGCGCCAACGACGTCAAGCTCGGTATGGCGATGGCGTCGATGAAGTAGAGGATGTTGCCGCGGCGGAAGTAGCGCCCTCGCTGGCGTGCCACGTAGTTGTCGTCGTTCAGTTCACTGCGCAGCGTCACGAGGTAGCAGACGGGCAGTATGGAGCTGGCGAGAAACACGAAACCGTAGATCACCGAGAACGACATGTTGTAGGCGGCGTACACGCCGATGTCGTCCTTCGCGACGTCGCTCATCACGAAGAAACCGCAGAGGACGCCGGCGTGCGCCGCGAGAAACGCCAGCCAGCCGGACAGCAGGAATCTGCGCAGTTTTGGCGGGTTTTGTGAGTTTTGCAATCACGAAAATCAAGCGACACCACAACTGTTGTTGTTGAACTGTCGAGCGTAGTGTTTTGAACATTTTCTGGCAATTAATGAATGAATAGTGAATGTATTTCAACGTATACAAGTGGCAGTTGTGCACCATCAGCAATTATAGCAATAAAGCTACAAACTGCTTGCTAAACCAGCATACCGTAAAGTCTTGCATGCATGCATAAGGTTCCTCCCACTTATAAAACCCCCACCAAAAAGTGGGCGGAAGTGACGGGGGAAACCAAAAAAATCAAAATCAAACTTTTGGTCAAAATCCCCCTCCGTTTATGAGGCCGTCCTAATTTTCGCTTTATAAGATCTCCTCTCACTTATAAGGTTGTCACACAAAATTCTACTTTTTTTCAGAAATTTTTGGTTTTTAAATTTATGTAAGGAGACCTTATCTGCAAGACTTTACGGTGTGTATTATCTTTCATTTTGGTCCCGGTTCTCTATGCCTTTGCACACAGGGATAGGAAAAACGTTTCAAGAATCCGCGGGAATTCAAAATTGGGTTACGGTAGCTGACGAAAGACGTCGGATGACGTCATGCGTCTGGTTTGGTGTCCGGCTTTTCCCCAACGCGTGAAACTTTTGTGCACGCGGTCTTCCTGTAACGATAATACCTGGTCAGCCAGACGGGGTAGACGTATGGCGAGCGCAGCGCCCTCTGCAGGAAGTAGACGGCAACGAGCGCGTACACGGTTGGACAAACGGCCAGCACGATCGACCAGCGGTCGTTGTTGGCGCTGCACTCCCACTTGACGCCGATCGAGTTGTTCGGCTGAAAATCGCTCAACAAAAGATGCGGCGCCTGCTGCGGCCGGCGAACGGCGAACCAGAAGAGACCGATGAGCATGTGGATCAGCGTCAACACGAGCACGCCGACACTTGCGGCGAACACGGCGCCGTTCGGCGGATGCTTGTGGCACGGCCGCACGCTGCTGCATGGCGATGATGCGCCGCACCTGTACCTACAAATAAATATAAAATAAGGCAGTTCTTGTGCGCGAGACTAGGAGGTGGTTTTATTCAAGAATTCACGAATTCAAGATAACTCCCAAAAGTGTGTGAAACTCAAATATGAGCGGGTAAACAGAATAGCACGGAAGAATCAGTTAGTTCCAAAAAACACGTCAAATTTGACACTCAGTTTGGTTTCTGAACGTTGCTGTTCTTTGATTCAAATTTAGTGGCGCTCCTTTTATACTGAACAAAAGGTGCCATGTTTAAAGCCAATTCATGCACACAAATTTTTACGGCACGTCACGTCACGTCACGTCACGTCACGTCACGTCACGTCACGTCTTCATTCATGGAGCAAAAAAAACAGCAATCCGGCACGTTACGCTATCTTTAGAACACGTGCTCGTTTATACACGCATTCACACTTGACGTGCAGTGACGTAACGTGCCGGATATACATACGTCGTGCATGAATTGGCCTTGACTCGGCAATACCGTACTAACGTAGCCGATTGTGAGACTATGACAAAAAAGTTTCGAAAGCTATGCTTCACATTGCTTCACATATGCGCACCGTAGCACGGAGCACTAACCATTTCTGTTGACTCAAATGCACGGCGCGAACGAGCGAGCACGCGTGTGTCGCTGCGATCAGCGTCGACGACAGCAACCAGCAGCCGGCGCAGCGCCAGTGCTGTCGGCTCGGAATCATCAGAAACACGCTGACGAATATCAGCAGCACAAGAAAGGCCTGCGTGAAGTGATGGTGAACATGTTGTTGTGGAGAAAAACACAAACGCAAACACAAGCAACGCACAGAAAACCCTCAAAAGTTTCTATTCGAACGGCAGCGCACTCGAAATATTCAAAAAATTATAACAAAAAGATTTGGGAAAACAAAGAAAACGAGCCGCAGACGAGACAAAAGAACACACACACACACACGACACACACGTACCTGCACTAAAAGGAGACACCGTTCACTGGCTCTCAAAATCGGCGTGTTAAAGTTGCGCAAAAGAATGATGATGGCGACCGCGGTGAACAACGCAAACAGACTGGCAACCGCCACTGGTGCGTAAACGTAGCCATCGAACTGTAAAATGTATGCAAACCAGCAGATGCAAACGAACTAATATTTTGCTTCTGAAAGCTTCACTAGAACCGAACACGTTTTCATTTCACACACCTGCACCGCCGGTGTCTCAGTGAAAATGCAACCAGTAACATTGAGTGGACCATTGATGGTGGCGTCAACACTGTAGTATGGCGCTGGGTAATGTGGATATTCCGAAAGTAATCTTGTGCAGTTGTAGCAGATGGCAAAACTATTCTGCGAAACGCGCAACGGCTCCTCGTAATCGCATAACTTGATCTAAAAAAGTGTGAAATTCAGGTTTGGATAAAAAGTGCGATAAGTGCAAGCATCAGTGTCAACAGAACCACACTGCACTGCAGGAAATGCAGTGAAGTTTGCAGTGGAGGATGAAATTTTTTGCGCGGTTCACTGTATGCATATTGCAATGTTCCGTTCCCCGCAATGCTACCGAAATGTTTACTGTACTATGATGACCTTTACAATGACCCCACGATGCACCCTTCAGATTCAGAGTTCCCCGTGTGCCAGTAATATTTTGCTCGTCACCTCCGAACAGCATTGTTGCGTGCGCACACGTCTGCGATCACTGAGAAGTCTGTTGACAGCCGGGTAGCAGGTCGCCTGTTCGTCGCGAATCGCTTCGGCCAACTTCAGTTGCAACAGCGACTCGTTGATGTACAGTTCATTGCCCCCCTCACAACCACCGGAGCCGTTGAAAGTGCCAATGTTCACCCAATCCTGCAAAATTCGAAATAAAAATAAACATTAAATACCGTAAAGTCTTGCATATAAGGTTCCTCCCACTTATAAGACCCCTACCCAAAAGTGGGCGGAGTGTCACACGGCGGGAAACCAAAATATTCAAAATTTTGACTTGGTCAAAATCCTACCCCGTTTATAAGGCCCGGAATTCCTAATGTTCGGTTTATAAGACCTCCTCCCACTTATAAGGTTGTCACACGAAATTCCACTTTTTTTTAGAAATTTTTGATTTTCAAATTTATATAAGGAGACCTTATATGCAAGACTTTACGGTAGTTACGAAATGTTGCAAGAAGAAGATCGGTGCTTAATTATTCGCAGGTACAGAATTTGCAACACAACACACACGCGTAACGCATCTTTTTCCAAGTAACCTGTATACTGACTGAATCACCTTGGTTTGAAACTGTCGGATTGTGTAGAACGGCGCGGCGCTGTTGGTGTGATTGAAGAACAACGGTTTGTCAAAATGTCCCTCCTCGGCGAGCTGCAGTATTTCGTCGTACAACATGCTGCCCGTGACGTTCAGGCGGAAGTCGTCGCAGATTGGTGTCCATAGTAATTGGTTCCAGTGGCACAGTCGCGCCTGCAACAAAACAACAATTCTGTCATGTAGCATTTTCCCTTTGGATATACATATGCACTTGTATGTTTATTGCGACCACGAAATTTGTTTAAAACTTCTGAAACTGCAAGTGCCTGAGTTGTCAAGGCCTGCGCGATTGTGACCTGCAGAGCGGCGAGCGCCCTTGCGACCACGGTGACGCTGTCATGGACGCGTTGCGCCTCTCGTAGCAGCCAGTCGTACTCGGTCGCCGGATACCACTGACTGATGTTCAAGCGCTCCGAGCCGGTGCAGTTGTTCAGCGACGGTTTTGCGGTCATCACGGGATCATCGCTGTGGAAACGAGTGGAGGAAGCGTTGCGTTGCTGCAAGCAGCCGAACGTGTCGTTGTCACCGACGACGTAGCAACAGTCGTTCTGAAGTTGTATTAACCGCGAGAACCACGGATTGACCACATCAGACAGCTGCACGGCCTCGAGATAGTCTCCAAATTTCGACAACCTTGAAAAAACATGGAAGAAAGTTTGAAGAAATATATTAGAAAATGCTTATACTTTGAGAACTGTGAAGTTGTTGTGCCCACAAACCCTCACGCTGAAAAAAAGATACCAATATTAATACCAATACCGATACCAATTTTTTTGTCAATGTCATTACCGATACCAATCTTTGAAAAGTTATTAGTCTTCTAACAAAGATTTCAATTTTTTAAAGTTTAATATCGGTTTTGGTATTGGTACAAGGTATCACGTTTGGTATCGGCATTGGTATTGGTATCAAGTTTGGCATTGGTATTGGTGTCAAGTTTGATATCGCATTGGTATTTGTATTAAGTTTGGCATCGGTATTGGTACTGGCATCAAGTTTGGTATCGGCATTGGTATTAATTTCAAGTATAGTATAGGTTTGGTATTGGTATCAAGTATGGTAGCGGTTTTGGTATTGGTAATCAAGTTTGGCATCGGTATTGGTACTGGCATCAAGTTTGGTATCGGCATTGGTTTTAATATCAAGTAGGGTTTGGTATTGGTATCAAGCATAGTAGCGGTTTTGGTATTGGTAATCAAGTTTGGTATCGGTAATGGTGTCTTTTTTCAGCATGTTAACAATGTACTTTTGTGACTGGTAGACAACACTGATCATTCCCTCGGCCACATCGAATACTGACTCAGGCAACCGTCGGAATCCCAAGTCACCGACCCAGACGAATTGGTATGACGACGCAACGCCATACCTGAAAATGAACAATTTGATTCCAGGGCACTTTTAACAATCTGTTTACGTCAGCGCGCGTACCCAAACCGGCTCAGACATACCGTCGGTTCATGAAGTCTTTCAAGCGCTCCAGCACTTTTATGGTAGTTTCAGTGTCCAGGAATAGCACCGTAACCAGCGGACGTGGCTGCGGTGCGTCCCACATGCGCGACTCGAGTACGTCCCAGTTTTCCTGGTGAATTTTTGTGTGGTAGTCAGCAATAAACAGTGTTTTGTGTTGATTAAGCGGGACTTCTGTGCGTATTTTCGCACAAAGAATAAAGTACTGATACTGCGAACAGGAATTTCACTTGACGCTAACGCTAAAATTAGATTGAACTAATATTATAGAGAGAAACTTTTTTCTTTGCTAATTTCTTCACGAAAACTTATCACTCACAGCCGAACGCAAACCTGTTGAACTTGCGTGACATCGATGTAGTGCTCGACGCAGATCTGGTGCGACTCGCCGACGCTATACGCGGCGCGGATATGCTCGAAGCGTTTCTTCAACGCGTAGCCGAACTGAATGTTCTCGTAGACGACGTTGATGTGCGTCCAGTTGAAGCGACTCAACAACTCGACGGCCGCAACCGCCGCGTAATAGTCGGATCCGATTGTTCTCGTGAAATACTTGAACATCGCCATGTTGTCGAAGTCGGCCGATGTTGACGAGGTGGACACCATCGGCAGACAGAACCCCTGAGGAGTTTTTGACGAACAATATGGGGTACTCGTGGTCAGTGTGTAAAGTTTTACATTTATGTCGACTGTTTGCATTGAGTACCACACGAACACAACGAAATGCACATATATTCTAGGAAAATCTGGCGAGGTGCTTTTTGAAAATACGATATGGTGATATAAAAAGCAGACGGGTGTTTATAAACGCCAGAATTATAATGTAATTGTAATTACGATTTGCATGGTTTTGCTGAACGTCAGCATCAAAAATAAAATCGTGTTCACAGAAACAACCTGAATGAGAAAATTGATGTCTTGTGCGATGTCGCTGGTGAAGTGTCCAGTAACAGCGATTGCATTGTCGTTCGTTGGCATGATCGCGATTTTCGTTCGTCTAGCCTGCGACGCCGGTGATTCCGCTTCACAAAACCATTCTGAAAAAAATGACACTCACTTTGTTTGTTTTGTTCAATTTTTTTGAAATTACGAGAAATGAGGAACCCTTTTTTATTCACTATAAAGTGTATAACTATAAGTGACAAGTTCAAACAAACACACGGTACTTAGAGCCACCAGCGCATTCCATGACAGAATTCCCTTCCAAAACCTTGTAAATCTATATGGTTTTGTCACATAGGCACATCTGACCTGGTATGACGGCCAGGATTCGTTGCAAGGCTACCGGTTCACTTGAACATGCATCAATCATGGTGGTGCCAACCTGCAAGCGCAATAACTTCACACATGGACATGAATCAATTCCCAGAACTAAAAAATGACTAAAAAAAAAGGAGCACCGCTTCTTTGCCGTGAATTTGTTCTGGCTGCAGTTTGTATAGTAAGTAAGATTGTTTCAGAATCAGCAACATGATCCGAGCCTATGACTCTAGCTAAAAAATCCGATTTGGCCCATTGAGTTGACCACATGTGGAAGAGACCACTTATTTCACTGATTTCAGTATTAATAATAGGTCATATAATAGGTCATATTTTTTGACCTTGTTTTTTTGAAGTTACCAATCCTTTAATAAACTTTATCTTGTTATTGTTCAAAATTTGTTCAATTGTTAAACGTATCGAAAAGCTTTTTCTTTTGTGTGCAAAAAACGAATCAATCTTTTGTTTTACCCTTTTAAATCGAATAAACTAAACATAATATATACGGAGTACGGACGATTGAAAACTTTAGAAAAACCAACCTGAAAATCATTTTGATCAGCGTAAAATTTATCATTCACTTCCTTGACGGCATGGTAGTGGGCCTCTGATAGAATTGTGCTTGTTGGATGAAGCTGACTCGAACAATGCTGCAAGGCGTTGCAAATCTATGAATATCTTTCAAGGAGTGGAGTACAATGTATGCACATCATTTGCATAGTTTTCGTTGAGAGCATTTAAAAAATAAGCAAAAAAGCCGAAATGTGCTTCAACTTCAAGCCGAAATTCATTTAAAAATTTTGTGTTTCAAACATCATCTCATACCACCATTGCGATGTTTTGTGGTGTACCACGAAATGAAAACTCCCAACTGCAGCCGCAAGTGCCTTTCCAAAAACAACGCAAGAAAATGTAAAAAAAAAACTAGCGCAGCGGTCTACCACGCTTACCACTAATTTCTTTACCACGATTATTTTGGGGCTGGGCATCGTTATCCTTGACACCAGTTTGAAATAAATTTTCTGCAGCGGTTGGATCACAATGTGATGGACAATCTACTTCGCAGTTCGCAGTACACCACATCCACTACATCGAATTTTAAATCATGGGCAATCAGCTGATTGGTTGGTGCACACGCGGTGCATTCATTCCGTGCAGGACAGACTCCGCCCCTACAGCGATGCCTGCACGCGGCCAGGCAGGCATGCGGCACATGATCACCAACGAATCAGCTGATTGCCTACAACGTCTAGTTCGACTCGACTGTGCCAATGAGTGCTGCTGGTTGTGCGTGTCGTGCGTGTCACACACCTGACTGTCATTCGCTTTGCGATGCACGTCGAACACGCCGGCGATCTGCAGGGCGCCGTGCAACGTGAAGCAGCCGATGTCGCCCGTGTTCGCGTCGCGATTGC
The DNA here is from genome assembly GCA_030248135.1 of Theristus sp. LFF4_11. Lineage (NCBI taxonomy): Eukaryota > Metazoa > Nematoda > Chromadorea > Monhysterida > Xyalidae > Theristus > Theristus sp. LFF4_11. Next base: position 42,562 of record JASANC010003605.1, on the reverse strand, counting down.
CGCTGATGCACGGATCGCTGTCCACCGACAAAAATGCGCCGCAATTCCACGCACTGAACTGCCCGCAAATGAACAACGCCACCGCGAGATAGTTCGTGACAGCCGCCTGTCGTTGCATGACAACAGTAAACGTTTGTGCTCGGTTTCGGCGGCTCCTTGTTGTCGTCTTCTTTTGCATATTGTGACCCAAATAGGCAGGTTTTTGTTCCAACAATGTTTTGGGTTGGCACTCTCTTTTGTTTGAAGTTAGTTTCATACGGGCGGCGTCAGTTACAAAATAACAGCGAATTACCTAACAGTGCGAAGCGTTTTTAGCTGAAAACGCCGGCAAAACATGTTCTTTTTCGCTGTATTTACGTAACTGGTCTGTTCAACTGAATGGCACGTACAGTGCTAGAGAACACCGAGCTTGTTGCAGAAACGATAGCATTTTGCATTGTCTTATCAGTTTTTATTGTTTTATCTGGTGTTTTCGTTGAGAAGTATTCACATTTAGTCTGCACCACAACGCTCATAGCACGTTGTCCAGACACGCCAGCAACTGCTAATTTTTCAGAAAAGCAATGCGGCTGAAAAAATTGTAAATCATGCAATCGCACTTGCGTTGCAGTAGCACATTGCACCAAAAACAATTCTTAAGTGCCAACGTGGCGATCCAGTCCTTTTTTCGAAATTTGATTCATTTTAGCTTCCCGCCCTTGGACACTCAGCCCCCTTTTATTGGGGGACTTTCAAAGTGTAGGGGAAGCGGGGTAACGCCTTATATGTGCAAGTCTTTACGGTGCATTCCACGTTGACATTTTTATGAACATAAAAACCGCAGGTTTTGGTCAATTGTATGATTGTTAAAACAATAGAATGTGAACGGTTTCGCAAAAAAAACGAAATTCAAAAAATCGCAACGTTACCGCATCGAAACATTTTTTCTTCCCGGTGTGTCTGTCAATTTTGTTTCACAGAAGTTATGTGAATGTTTCCTGTGCATGCGGAATAACACAAAAGCATATGACAGAGAAAATTAATGTAATGTGATTAAAAAATATAATATTAAAACCACTTTCACATTGCTTTGAGTGCGAGTGAACATAAATGTTTTTGCGCAGTGTCGGTCAAGTTTTATGTTATACCACTACTTTGATTTTTAGTAACACGCAACTGATTTTTCGCCATAATAGTGACAACGAATGGCAAAAGACTGAAACAACGAACTACCACAATTACAGCTGAATGTCAAAGTTTCTATATCACTGAAAAAATTCAACCAAAACGGTACATAACCAACAGGTAAAACGTTTTTATTAACCCGTTTTGATAAATTTTGTTCCTTCATGTTTTTCATCTTGATGCCGATAGTTTCAAAACTTCAAATGACTGTCAACTTTATGACTAAAGATTGTTTGAAGAAAAAAAAACGTTTTTTGGCCTTTTTATTTTTTAACAAATGATATAAGCATAAGCACAAAAGATACCGGCAGATTGTCTCGAGGCCCATTACATACCGTATTACGCCCATTAAACCCCCCCCCCCCACCATTAATCCCCCCAAATAAACACCCACCCCCACGACAAGTTTCCGAATAATCCCTCTCCCACAAATAATCCCCATGGGGGATTATTGGAAACCTGTTTGAAACACATACCCAGCGAATTCAGTGGCTGGTTGCAGTGAAAATGATGAAATTGTGCTACCAAAGGCCCCAAATGGATGAGTTAATGGTAATTTCATTACAAAAGGCTGTTGTAAAAGGAAATTTCTATGTAGAGTAGAAGTTTCTGCGACTTTCTTGTTTGCCATGCAAGGTATTCTTGCTATTTTTCAATAAACCCCCACCCCTAGAATTAGTTTGTAAATTAAACCCCCCCCCACCAATAATCCTCCCCCCACCAATAATCCCCCCCCCCCACCAATAAACCCCCACCCCTAAAAGTCGCTGACGTATTAATCCCCCATGGGGGTTTATTGGAGGTAATACGGTACTCTGTGCCTATAGAATTTTGACATGTGTTTGAATGCATGAGCATTATGCGTCGTGTCAGTTATTACACTTTACCACAACGAATATGACATTTTGTTTACCCGATTTCTTCCAACCATTTGATTTGATTGTAGCGTGTTGCTTGATAATAATGTTTTTCAAAGTGTCAAAGTACATGTACAACTATAATCACCAATTTCAAAAGCACGGAGTCGACAAAGAATCAACAAAGTATTATTTTTCACAGCCCTCGTGGCCAGGGTGGTAGCGCGTTAGACTCATGTCTGTGCGTTTAAGAGAATGGGCGCCGCCGAGGGGTGTATAGACACTTAACGACAGAGCAAACTCGGACGGGCGCCTTATTCGACGGCGTTCTGTACGCTCTTCTGGATTAGCCCTGGCTAAAAATCACCGTTTCATTCTTTCGTTCGTACAAATGAACACACCTTTCTTTCTCGGTCCTTTTGCTGATGCTGTTTCGTTTAATCAACGCTTCTCCAGTGTGTCGGTGATGAAAAAGTTTTATTTTTTAAGGGACATTCATGAAGCAGTATTTAGTGACCGCCTGTTTTTTTTAACAGCCACACGTCACTAAATACGCTGCTTCATGAATGCATGAATGCCGCGCTGAAAGTTTCGCATAACAACGTTCATTCAGCTCAGAGTACATAGTTTTGCAGGCTATATCAAAGCAATAAGCATGATTATGCGCGCAGTGAGCACTGGTGCTGTGGCGGTGTTGATTGTGGCGATGATGCCATTGAGCATGGTTGATGCGTTATGTGAGCGTGACTTGATGTTCCTGCTAGACTCATCCGGCAGCGTCGACGACGACTTCCTCGACATGCGCGAGTTCATTCACCAGGTTGAAACACACGCCAGACGACGACTTTTTTGAAAAAAAATCATTAAACTGAGAAAGCGTTGTCATTTCGAATAGTGAAAAACAACTTTACTTGATATTGGAACGACAGACTTTCAGAGAGGTTCAAATAATCATGGACATTTTAGCGTGCACTTGCACAGACAACGCCAACGCTATCCGTACTTTATTGCGTTCACTTTCATCCTCAGGTCAGCGTCAACGTGTTGAACATCGGCCGTCAGTCGCACCACGTTGCACTGCTGCAATACTCGAGTGCTAGTCGAAAAACAAAGTGGCCTCGGTTTGATTTCGATAAAATTACTGTGAGATTGTTTTTCGTCTGTTTTTTGAAGTGTGGGCAAAAAACAGAACGTCGTTTTGTTTTGGAGAGTAGGTAATGTCATTTATTTGGCTCGGGGCCCACCAACAGCAATGCACAGAAAGAAAAAGCATTTGCACAAAGCATAAGCTCAGAAATCACCAACGACCACGCTGATTCCCCACAATTTAGAGATCGACTTTAGAGTGTACAGTATGTTTCTTTAAATACGTCCCTTTTTGGCAAAATACAGAGCCTGCGAATCGCTAAATTAAAAAAGAAACAAACCGAAATCGGGCTTTGTCGGCAACCAAAAAAAACCTCATTTTTTATTGAATAATGTCGTTTTTTTCTGACGCAATCTATGTATCTCCGATTTCATTTCCTTTCTGTATTCTGGGTTAAACAGTGACACCGGTTTAAAAAGAAACACACTGTACACACATGCGCGCAGAGTAACAAGCAGTTCTACGACATCGTCGACAACCTGCGCGCCATCCGCGGCCTCACCAACACGGCCGAAGCGTTCGAGATGACGCGCGAGATGCTGCGTGCCCGGCGGCGGCCGCGCAAGTGGCCGATCGTCATCCACGTCAGCGACGGGCGTGCGTTCAACTTTCCGCGCGCGGCAAAGGTCGCCGCCGAGATACGCGCCGACGACGTGATCATCGGCTCTGCCGCGCTCGCCGATCCCGTCAATCTGTAGGCGCCCGCTTGTTTATTGGGGATTCAGCTGTGCGAGCTTGCACGAAATGCCGTGTGCTGGCTGGCTGGGCTGTGCACCAGCGGCCGAGCGAGAATTGTGCAATGAAGATTATGAGAATCCGTTTTGAAAAGTGGTCAAAAAGACACAAAATACGCTCACGTGCAGCCGCTACCTGTGGTTGACACGCTAAATTGCTGCGAAATACACCATTTTTGCAGCGGCGGCAATTAACAACAATCGGTGCTTGTATAGTAAGTTTGTTTTAAACCTGTCATTTTTGTAGAATACAGAGCATGCAAACTTTTGCAAGCATGCAAGCGTTCATAACATTTGCCTTAAAAACCAATCTACATGTAAGTCCAAGTTTTTTGTTCAAAAAAATAAAAAGAGGGCGGTGGCGACGCAGCCGCAAGCCAGTTAAGCCGCAACATTTGCGAACCATTCGAATCCGGTATGTGAAATCATCGATGAAACAATTTTGAATGTACCATGTATCAATCAGACACTCATTTTTCCACGGCAGCTTCAACATGCACAATTTCACGGGCAAAGAGCCCGGCAACTACACGTTCGTCGCATCGCCGCCAAATCATCTGGAGAAAACAGTCAATCTGCTCAAGGAGTGGATGAGATGCGATCCGCCAACAACAACGACGACGACGACGACTACGACAACGACAACGCCAGATCCAACCACTGGTATGACCTATTTTTTTAAACGTGTCCCACTGAAATGACGTCATGTGCCGCCAAACATGCGCTTGCCGTTCACAGCAAACCAGACTTTCCGTTTAGCCGATGTCTTCCCGTAAACAAATGGTGAATGTCGAATCAGTCACACCAAACTGACATTTTAGTGCCTGTACTTTGAAAAACGGGCGTTTTTAAAGCAAATGACGGCATTTTAGTCCGGTCACGTTTGAATAAATCCATAATAATTAATTAACACTTTTTGTTGAGTTTGGCACACGCAATCCAAAAAAATACGAAGCATTGCCCGCATACTGTATTCAAAGGAGGGGCCGTAACTGCAGAAATCGAGGTAAAACCAGCAGAGTGGTGCACCACGCCAATACTGATTGTGGTTGGCCTCAATGACGATCAGTGGTAAGTGTGGTAGACGATGCTGCTGGTTTCTTACCATGATTTTTATTCGGCGCGTGTTAGGCAGCGGACGATTGAATTCATCAGTTTGAACTTTTGTTGCATGTACAAGCCTAAAGGCGGAAACACCATTTAGTTTTTCGTCCGTACGCACAGACGTCGTTCTAAATCCGGTGCGCAAACTAATCGTGTCCGTAATGCATTAAGATAGCACACACGACACGATTTCTAAATCGCGTGGCCATTTTTTACGTGTCGTGTCCGTGCGTACGCACAAAAACTAATTGCTAAACGCGCCTTTATCAGTTATCGGTCGCAACAACAACACCCACAATATGCACCAAACTGTAACCGCAATATTTCTTGATGGCTATATACCACATACACAAAGAAAGAAAAACCTCGGAGATTGCGCGATTTTCAGGCTGCGAAACGGATCTGGTATTTGTGATTGATAAGTCGACAAGCGTCAAACTGATCCACGACACCTACATCGATGTAATGCTGGACATTCTGACCGCACTCACTGTCGGCCCGCACCACACGTTGGTTGGTGCATTATTAATTCGAATAAAAAACTACTCAAAATTTATCGCTTGTCACCCTTGTGGCCTGGTGGTAGCGCGATGGACTATTGTCTGTGCGTTCGGGGATGGGGTGATGGGCCGCGAAAGGGTGACAGAAAAAGCTTGATGGGCACCCTACTCGACGGCGCTCTGTACGCTTTTTTGCTTAGCCCTGGCTAAAAACGCTTAAAAATCTTTTACAACAACAACAACAATCGCGTTTAAAAAAAGGATTTTTTTTCAAAATGTAATCTAACATACATACCGTAAAGTCTTGCATATAAGGTCTCCTTATAAAAATTTGGAAATCAAAAATTTTTGAAAAAAAGGTGAATTTCGTGTGACGACCTTATAAGTGGGAGGACCCTTATAAAAAAGATTTAGGAATGAATTTAGGAGTGGGTTAATTGTTATTTTTGAGCTCTAATCGCTGCTGTTTTCATTTTTTTTTGTGATTTGTATTTGAATAATAGGCATGTTTTCATCTTTTTGTTTCGATTCCAGCTTATTTATCGTTCTTTTGCATTTCTTTACATTCATTTTTATTGTTCCTTTGTTTTTTCACTGTTCTATTTAGATTTTTTGCGTAATTTATTAAGTAGAAATTGTGTTTCATGTTCAGATCCGTACTTAGCACAACGCTGATATACCAGTTCACAGATTTGGTTGTCGATGTAATTACCCACTTTGACGCCTGCCCTGCCCTCCCCTGAGCAGCAGTTTCTCGCTGCAGTTTTCTTAATCGTTCTCTGGGAGTGGGTGTTCAACAAGTTTCAGGTTCTGAAATCCCCTTTGAACGTTTATTTAAGGGGGCAGGAACAGGGGGCAAGGGGCTTCATTCAATTTGTTTTGCTTGCTGCAGATCTGTTTATCGTCCCCTGAGCATTTAAAAAAGTTTCCAAAACCTATCAGGCTCCAAAATGTTTGTTCTTTGTTTAGCATTCATCATTTTTACTTTTTCAAAATTTTCAGAACGAAAAAAACATAGAAGAATGGAAGACTCGGATTCTGAGAAAAATGGGTGCCGGATAAAGATTCTAATAGTGATTCAGATTCAGATTTTGATTCCGAAATAAGTGAAGAAATGGGAAACCCAGACTTGGGACCAAAGAAGCCAGAGGAGTTCGTCAATCAAGATTCACCCAACGAAGATGAAGTAGCGGTTCAGGTCATCTACGTTCCTCAAGCCGAAGAACAGGACGATGCGCTTGCTGCTGCGAGGGCGCTGTTTGAGGTGGAGAAGGAACAGGACGAGCAGGCGCACGATGGTGGCAACGTTCTGTTTTTCAAAGTAGTTCAACACAAACTCCGGTTTGTTTTGCTGATAAAACAAGGTTGGATTTTTTATTTCCTTTAAATGAGCACCTTTGCGAAACATCAACTTCAAGCTGTTTCCTTTGAAAGCAGTTCAACACAAATTCCGGCTTGTTTTTTTTGATTAATTAAGGTTGGCTTTAGTTCAAGGTGTTTAGTTCAACATGAGCAGCTGTACGACTCAAAGCCTTCGCACTTGTGTCTTTCAAAGCAGTTAAGCGCAAACTCCTGTTTGTTTTTTGTGATCAAATAAGGTTGGCTTTGTGTTTAGTTTAACATGAGCAGCTGTTCGTTTCGACACAAAGCCTCCAAACTTGTTCGTTTCACAGCAATTCAACACAAGCTGTTGTTTGTTTTAAAATAAAATGAGTTTTTTGTGCAACACCCTTTTTTGTTGCCCCCCTTGCGTTTTCGGCAGGGTTTAGGTCGTCCGAAGTGTCAGTGTCAGTGCTGTACCATGTCCATCTTTAGGGGGTTGGGGTTGGTTGTCCCAGTGGGATGGGAGGGGTTGCTGATTCGCTGGCCTTCTCGTCTGCGGCCTCCCTAATGCAACCTGTGTGGCCCCTGTTTGGTTTGAATGATTTAACCACATTAGGATTGTGATTCGCCAAAATATGACTCTGTTAAATCGCAGTTCAATGTTTATCTGTTGTTCCTTTTTCATTTTCATTGGTTCCATACTCACCTCCAGCGAAGATGTGATTGATTTTGTCAAAGCCTCCGATGAAAATTACAATTTTTTTGTTCAAATCGCAGTCAGGCTATTGAAAGTGAGTGTTGGTGACACTTTTAATCTTTTCATGTCATTTGCAGCCGTCTACTGCCCCACGAAAACCGTCTGACAACACGCGCGCGCAGACCGACGATGCCCCAAGCAACAACCATGGTCGAAGGACACGCGGTCAGCGAGTGTCAGAGGTTCTTTTTCAGTGTTTCCATGCTCACCTCAAGTGAACATGTGATTGATTTTGTCAAAGCCTCCGATGAAAATTACACTTTTTTGTTCAAATCGTCAGTCAGGCCATTGAAAGTGAGTGTTGGTGACACTTAAACTTTTCCTGTCATTTTCAGCCGTCTACTGCCCCACGAAAACTGTCTGACAACACGCGCGCGTAGGCCGATGATGCTCCAAGCGACAACCATGGTCGAAGGACTCGCGGTCAGCGAGTCATAGGTTTTTTCAGTGGTTCCATGCTCACCTCCAGTGAACATGTAATTGATTTTGTCAAAGCCTCCGATGAAAATTACAGTTTTTTGTTCAAATCGTCAGTCAGGCTATTGAAAGTGAGTGTTGGTGACACTTTTAATCTTTTCATGTCATTTGCAGCCGTCTACTGCCCCACGAAAACCGTCTGACAACACGCGCGCGCAGACCGACGATGCCCCAAGCAACAACCATGGTCGAAGGACACGCGGTCAGCGAGTCAGAGGTTTTTTTTCAGTGATTCCATACTCACCTCCAGTGAACATGTAATTGATTTTGTCAAAGCCTCCGATGAAAATTACAGTTTTTTTGTTCAAATCGTCAGTCAGGCTATTGAAAGTGGGTGTTGGTGACACTTTTAATCTTTTCATGTCATTTGCAGCCGTCTACTGCCCCACGAAAACCGTCTGACAACACGCGCGCGCAGACCGACGATGCCCCAAGCAACAACCATGGTCGAAGGACACACGGTCAGCGAGTCAGAGGTTCTTTTTCAGTGTTTCCATGCTCACCTCAAGTGAACATGTAATTGATTTTGTCAAAGCCTCCGATGAAAATTACAGTTTTTTGTTCAAATCGTCAGTCAGGCCATTGAAAGTGAGTGTTGGTGACACTAAACTTTTCATGTCATTTGCAGCCGTCTACTGCCCCACGAAAACTGTCTGACAACACGCGCGCGTAGGCCGACGATGCCCCAAGCGACAACCATGGTCGAAGGACTCGCGGTCAGCGAGTCAGAGGTTCTTTTTCAGTGGTTCCATGCTCACCTCCAGTGAACGTTTTGTCAAAGCCTCCTATGAAAATTACAGTTTTTTGTACAAATCGTGAGTCAGGCTATTGAAAGTGAGTGTTGGTGACACTTTTTATTGTTTCATGTCATTTGCAGCCTACTGCCTATTTATTTAAGTTCGAGACACAGCTTTATTTTTTCTTGCACAGACCGATGCGAAAAATCATGTTTCAATTCAATACCTCTTTGCGCAGGGCGCAACTGGTGGTGCCACAAACGGCAGCCGTGGTCAACGGACTTTGTTCAGTACCGCAGACTTTGACGCTCAATCTGGATCGCACAATCTCCAACTCGGCCAAGTGAGCATGGAACACAAATATCACAATTGTTTGTATGTTGAGGAGCAAACTTGTTTCACACGTTGTTGTTTTGATGTACGGAGTTGAATGCAGCCAGACAAATCAGTGTTAACGCCTATCGTTTTTTTTAAATCGCAGTCATCGTCATCGCAAGCGGGCAGAGTCGCCGTTTCGGGGGCGAAGAACCCCGCCGTCGCACGCACATCATTGCTTTCGTCTACGGTCACGCGCGCAGCCAGCGAGTCACAGGTTCTTTTACAGTGTTTCCATGCTGAACTCCAGTGCACATGTTATTGGTTTTGTTAAAGCCTCCGTTGAAAATTAAAGTTTTTTGTTCAAATCGTACGTCAGGCTACTGAAAGTGAGCGTTGGTGACACTTTTAATCGTTTCATGTCATTTGCAGGCGTCTACTGCACCAGCACGCCCAATGAACAGGAAGCGGAAGAAGAGGTGCTGTGTGACAAGCAAGCTTGGCAGAGGTGATAAACTGATGCCGGTTTGTTGGCTTTATTTTTTTTTACTTCATCTGCCGTCCTTCATTACCAGTGCAAAGCAGTAACATTTGTATGCAGACAACGAAGGTCGGTGACACTGCGCGCTTCACATACGTCGGTGAAAAGCGCTCGTGCAAGCATGGCCTGTTGCTCATTGGAAGCAAAGATGGCAGGATGCTGAAGTTTGTGAAGAAAACAGGCCGGACTGAGTTATGGTCTTGGTACAATTGCAACTTATGTGCAATCCTAAAAAAAGTGAAGCTCCCCAGTACAACGGTTGTGAATGTAAGTTTTTTAAACACCACATACCATGTGTCATAATTTTCACAGAAACATAACAGAAAATCTGGAAGAAATGTTCAATTTCAAAAGCTTTTAGTGCCGATGACGAGAGTGGTAGATGGGAAAATCGCAATGGACCCGAACAAAGGAAACCACATTTGTGGCTTTGGTTGATTGAAAAGTTTTCGTTATCCGTTAATCCAATTTGTGAATGTTTTGGTTGTACTGTGATAAAGCGTACTGTTTTAAAATAAAAAATGATTGGTCACTGTATCATAATATTGTATCCGTGTGGTCAAGAAACTTTACAAAAAAAAGAGTTGTTTTCACAAACCCCCCACACAAAAAAAAAAAAAACACAAAAAAAAAAAAAAAAATTTTTCCCCCAAACACCAACAAAACAGCACAAGAGGTACCCACCCCCCCCATAGCAGTATGAGGTGTTCCGCGGTAAATTGTAAAGTTGTCGGGCGGACTGACAGGTGTTGCTCTGTTCTGTTCTGTTTCATTCGGCGCTCTCAAGCGTACGTCAAAGACGAGTCTCCATGAACGGCAGTATGCAATAACACGAGTTCTAACGTGCCGGCTGTATGAACGGCAGCATACTAAAACACAAGACCTGGTGGAACGTGCCGTGTCGTATACGCACGCATGTGTCAGTTTGAACAGTTTGCGTCAGTATGACTCAAGGCATTTGTCATGAGACGACAACGAAAATGGTGGCTTCGGCATTTTTAAGAATAGCAGAACATGAAGCGCGAACTTGTACATGTCCGTGTGAATGTGTGTGCGCGCATGCGCGGACAATTGCAATAAAAATAAAACCATCAACGAAAAACACCGGAGGCATTGGGAGCCCATTGCTTTAGCATGTGCGCAAGGGTGTCCGTGAGCATGTGCGTGCACATGTGCATGTGTGCGTGAGCGTGTACATGTGCATGTCCGTGTGAATGTGTGTGTGTGCGCGCATGCGCGGACAATTGCAATAAAAATAAAACCATTAACAAAAAAACACCGGAGGTTTTAGGAGCCCATTGCTTGAGCATGTGCGCAAGGGTGTCCGTGAGCATGTGCGTGCACATGTGCATGTGTGCGTGAGCGTGTACATGTGCATGTCCGTGTGAATGTGTGTGTGTGCGCGCATGCGCGGACAATTGCAATAAAAATAAAACCATTAACGAAAAACACCGGAGGCTTTGGGAGCCCATTGCTTGAGCATGTGCGCAAGGGTGTCCGTGAGCATGTGCGTGCACGTGTGCGTGTGCGTGAGCGTGTACATGTGCATATGCGTGTGTGTGCGTGTGCCACATGTGCATCTGCATGTGCATGTGTGCGTGTACAAGACCGTGTGCGTATGCCCATGCTCGGACGATTGCTTGAGCGTGTGCTCGGCATCCGCATGCGCGGGCAATTGCATGTCCGTGTGCGTGTGCATGTGTGTCTGTGTGTGCGCGTATGCGCGGACAATTGCAGTAAAAATAAAACCATTAACGAAAAAACCCAGAGGCTTTGGGAGCCCATTGCTTGAGCATGTGCGCAAGGGTGTCCGTGAGCATGTGCGTGCACATGTGCATATGTGCGTGAGCGTGTACATGTGCATGTCCGTGTGAATGTGTGTGTGTGCGCGCATGCATGTGCATGTGTGCGTGTACAAGCACGTGCGTGTGCATGTGTGTCTGTGTGTGCGCGTATGCGCAGACAATTGCAATAAAAATAAAACCATTAACAAAAAAAACCAGAGACTTTGGGAGCCCACTGCTTGAGCATGTGCGCAAGGGTGTCCGTGAGCATGTGCGTGCAGATGTGCATGTGTGCGTGAGCGTGTACATGTGCATGTCCGTGTGAATGTGTGTGTGTGCGCGCATGCGTGGAGAATTGCAATAAAAATAAAACCATTAACGAAAATCACCGGAGGCTTTGGGAGCCCATTGCTTGAGCATGTGCGCAAGGGTGTCCGTGAGCATGTGCGTGCACATGTGCATGTGTGCGTGAGCGTGTACATGTGCATGTCCGTGTGAATGTGTGTGTGCGCGCGCATGCGCGGACAATTCCAATAAAAATAAAACCATTAAGGAAAAAAGCCAGAGGCTTTGGGAGCCCATTGCTTGAGCATGTGCGCAAGGGTGTCCGTGAGCATGTGCGTGCACATGTGCATCTGCATGTGCATATGTGCGTGAGCGTGTACAAACCACTTGCATTGAAACAAGTGTTTCCTGTCACAATAACAAGCAACACACACAAGCCTAAACGTGGAGTCGGATTATAATTTTTATTCATGGACTCAGAGACCAAAAACAGGTATCGTCAGAACACAAATAATTTGAAAAACACAGAGGTCAGCTATTAGAAAAACTATCAAGGCAAGCACGAAACTGCGTTGGTTTCTGATATGTAAACCAAAAATTGAAAAAGCGAAAAAAGTAGTGCCACAAGTAAAAAGAATCAATTTGTTTTTGGCGAACGTAAAAGTTAGTGCCACAAAAGATAAATAAATTGATCACTTGTCCGAGTTCCAGTTTGTGCCATCGAGACTGAGCGTTTACGTCAACGGTGTGAACCGAGTGCGTCGACCACGGCCGCCGCCTGCGGCATCACAATTTTCCGTGTCTGTCTGCGCGCGCGCGTTGCGTGGCGGTGTTGGTGCGGCAGTGGGCTGCAAATGACATGAAACAACTAAAAGTGTCACCAACAAAGCCTGACTGACGATTTCAACAAAAAAACTAATTCTCAACGGAGGCTTTGACAAAACCAATTACAAGTTCACTGGAGTTGAGCATGGAAACACTGAAAAAAAACCTCCGACTCGCTGGACGCGCGCGTGTCCGTAGACGATAGCACTGATGTGCGTGCGGCGGCAGATTCCTTCGACCGCCCTCGCAACGGCAACGGCAAGCTCGCGACGACGATGACTGCGATTTAATTAAAACGTTTGGCGTTAACAGTGTCTACGACATTGACTTGTCTGGCTGCATTCAACTCCGTGCAACAAAACAACAACGTGTGAAACATGTTTGATCTTCAAGATACAAACATATTGTCTGACGATGTTGGTGGGGCAGTGCACGGCTGAAAATGTCATGAAAAAAATTAAAAAGTGTCACCAATTCAGTTTCAAAAAGGAGAAGCTTTGATACAACCAACCAACCACATGATCACTTGTCCGAGTTCCAGTTTGTGCGATTCGAGACTGAGCGTTTACACGTCAGCGGTGCGAACCGAGTGCGTCGACTACAGCCGCCGCTTGCGGCATCACAGTTTTCCGTATCTGTCTGCTCGCGCGCGTTGCGTGGCGGTGTTGAAGCGGCAGTAGGCTGCAAATGACATGAAACAATTAAAAGTGTCACCAACACTCACTTTCAATAGCCTGACTGACGATTTGAACAAAAAACTGTAATTTTCATAGGAGGCTTTGACAAAATCAATCACATGTTTACTGGAGGTGAGCATGGAACCACTGAAAAAGAACCTCTGACTCGCTGACCGCGAGAGGCTTGGACAAAATCAATCACATGTTTACTGGAGGTGAGCATGGAACCACTGAAAAAGAACCTCTGACTCGCTGACCGCGAGTCCTTCGACCATGGTTGTCGCTTGGGGCATCGTCGGCCTACGCGCGCGCGTTGTCAGACAGTTTTCGTGGGACAGTAGACGGCTGCAAATGACATGAAAAGTTTAATAGTGTCACCAACACTCACTTTCAATAGCTTGACTGACGATTTCAACAAAAAACTGTAATTTTCAACGGAGGCTTTGACAAAACCAATTACAAGTTCACTGGAGTTGAGCATGCAAACGCTGAAAAAGAACCTCCGACTCGCTGGACGCGCGCGTGTCCGTAGACGATAGAACTGATGTGCGTGCGGCGGCAAAATCCTTGGCCCTCGCAACGGCGACTGCAAGCTCGCGACGACGATGACTGCGATTTAATTAAAACGTTTGGCGTTAACAGTGTCTGCGACATTGACTTATCTGGCTGCATTCAACTCCGTACAACAAAACAACAACGTGTGAAACATGTTTGCTCTTCAAGATACAAACAAGTGGTCTGACGGTGTTGGTGAAGCAGTGCACGGCTGAAAATGACATGAAAAAATTAAAAGTGTCGCCAATTCAGTTTCAAAAAGCAGAAGCTTTGATACAACCAACCACCAACCACACAGGTTGTTTCTTGGTTGACCATCGAAAACCGAGAAACAACCTGCGACTCGCTCGGTGAGACAAACACGATACAAGTGCACTTCTTTCGTGTGGCTTCAACAGAGATTGACTGCAGCGGTTTTGAATTTTTTGCTCGGAATCCGCTTCTGGAAAGTGCTCACAAATAAACACAATTAAAGTCAACTTCAATCGTGTGGATTCAAAACCAAACACTTGACCAAACCACAACTAAAAAATAGCTCACCTTGCTTTGTTTGCAATTTCTATCGATCCCCCGCTCATGCACTATCGCCGTAGACGACGACTAAACGGCAACAGCCTTTTTTGGCTGTTCAATCCTGCTTGTTCTCGTGATCGTCGTCGTTGCCAAAACCGCCGTCGTCGTCGCTCCGAAATCCGTCGTCGTCGTTGCTCCAAAAACCGTTGTCGCGTTGTTTCCGACTGTTTCACCGTGTTTCAACTGTTATTTGCCGTTGAAATATTTTTTGTTCGTTTATTCCAATAGATTTCAACGAAATTCACACGACTACGACGTCCCTTGGATCGATCGTCTTCAACGGCGTCGCTTCAAAATTAAAATTAAGTTTTTGCACGGTTTTCAATACTTTTTTGACTGAAAAGTCATTAATTTAGACACGTTTAGCTTTTGCTGCAGTGAAGCAACGTTTTCAGCGGTTTCCGCAACCAAAAATGAAGAAAAACAAAAAGGTCCTTAAAAGCGAGTCCGACCTTATAAGTGAGGTCGGGATTTTGACCAAGTCAAAAATTTGAATTTTTTGGTTTCCCGCCGTGTGACATCCCGCCCACTTTTGTGGGGGGGTCTTATAAGTGGGAGGAACCTTATATGCAAGACTTTACGGTAGGTGTGTTACATGTATGTATGTGTCCGGACTGGTGTCCAGTGCATACCGGAAAAAAGTGGCCGTAAGCGCCGAGTGTAGTGTTGCCGCATTTATTTCCAGAGCACATGACAACAAAGGGGACACTCAGACGCACAGGCAGGCGCAGGACACCCCACCGAACAAGAATGTTCACCAAGACGATCTGCCAACTCACAAAAAAGTTCACTAAGATTCGAAAATGCAATTGTAGAAAGTAGAAAGTCTGTAGTCTGTAGAAAGTGTATGTGATTGCTGTCTTGGTGAACATTTTTTTTCAGTGGCAGCGTAAAGGACACCGGAAACCGGTTCGCACACTGCACAGACACCTGTTCAATTGTGAACTAAAGAGCGACACACCGTGTATATAGGTGTCATTGATCGAGTTCACAGCGCCCGGTGTCGGCGTTGTGTCGTTTCATTTCGGGAAGCACAAAACGCTCGAGACCCTCGAGAAGGACGCCCGGAACGGACGACTCTCCGGTGGCACCACTGATGCTGGTGGGTGGGTGGTGTGGCCCGCACTGGCTGGGCACACTCGACAATTCGCATACACGCCAATGCACTTGTTCACACTGGAAAAACTACATGACGTTGTTGTTCTGTAAACTACACGTCACATATGTTCACACTTGTACATGACGCTAAAAACGCCAGCAGAAAAACAACAGTTGCCATCAATTCCGTTCATTTTTCAGTGTTTTCAATTTTTCATGTGCACCAAAAAACACAAATATAATTTGCATCGAATCCATGAACACCAAGACGCAACTACACAGTTGTCATAAACATTATTGCAATAACGTGTTTGCGTTTCGTGTAGCGACCGGTCTCCGACTAGCATTGTCCGAGTACAACAACACATATTACGGCGCACGACCGGGACTCGCGAAGAAAGTGACAGTCGTATTGACGGACGGCCAAAGTCAACAGTCGCCGAAGGAAGCCGCTGACGCGTTACGCGCTGCCGGTAAGCTGCAGTACAGATGGGTCATATTTTTCCAAAAACAATATTTTGTGGTGCAGATGCATTTTGGTGTTGTGTAATGCACGCCATTCACTGCACAACACCTGCGTTTTGATCAGCGCTACACAAAAGCTGACGTGTTGTAACGTCCATCGAAACGCGACAACTTTTCGGCAGTGTTGCGCGAGTTTTCGTTGTCGCTCAGCGCAAACTTCCGCGTACAAATTATGTTTTGCTGAGAGCATGATTCAAGAATTTGTGAACTTCCCCATTCTTTTTCACGTCATTGTCTCCCAGGAGTCGACGTGTACGTGTACGGGCAAGAGTTCGATGATGGTGACGGCAATATGATGCAGCCGAACTTGCAGCAGATGCAGGAGATTGCTGGCGACGCGCAAAATGTCCGGAGATTTTTTCTCGTTCACTTCCAAAAAAGATAACTACACTACGACACACGGTCTAAAGAAGTTTTAAAACCATATCCGCGTTATTTGAATTTGAATAAGTTACAACAATAACAACATGTTTCTCTCTTCTTCATGCAGGTGTTCGTTGAAAGTCGTGGCCTGAACGAACTGAAACGCAAACTGACGCAGACGTATAACTCGCGGTGTCGTCGGCGTCGCTTTTGAAATATTATTATTGTGGATTTATTCAAACGTGTCCGGGCTAAAATGACGTCATTTGCTTTGAAAACGCCCGTTTGTCAAAGTACAGGCACTAAAATGTCAGTTTGGTGTGACTGTTTCGACATTCACCATTTGTTTACGGGAAGAAATCGGCTAAACGGAAAGCCTGGTTTGCTGTGAACGACAAGCGCATGTTTGGCGGCACATGACGTCATTTCAGTGGGACACGTTTAAAAAGATATGTCATATCATAGATATATTTGAACGTGTCGCGCCGAAATTACGTCATTTCGTAAAAAAACAGTCCTCTTGTGATGCACAGGCACCAGAATTTCAGTTTGGCTCCACTTCTAATGCGAAGGAATCAGCGATATGCTGAAAGCACCGGTTTCTGTGCATATAACGCGCTTGTTTTATAACTCGACATGTCACATGACGTCATTTTTGGGCGACACGTTTGAACAAACAGACAGTGTTGTGACACAGTACGTAGAAAATGTGCATCTCGACACACGATCCTCTTTAGCGAACAGTTGTGATCATCGGGCAGAACAATGCTGAAGCGAGCGAACCACTAAAAAATCATTGCATTGTAAAATCAAATCCTGTTTGATTGCTGGGATTGTGTGGAAATTCAATGTGGTTGTGATTCTGATAATGTAGTTTTTGCTGACTTGAAGCTTTGACATTAGACTATACGGTATTTTTTGACAAATTGAGCTGAACGGCATGTTTGAGTGTGCGTGCAGTAGCAATGCAATTATTATCGGTTTAGTTTCAATTTTTTCAACGCTAAATTTCAAATTTCTTTTCTTTTAAAGCCAAGGCTGAAGAAAATGGCCGAGCGGCATCGAAAACGTTTCAAATAAATTGTGGCATCAGCAATCAACTGTGGTGAATCGTGTTGACAGAAACGTAAAAACGCAGTCTTTTCGAAATAAACGTTCTTGAGAATTGCAATAATCACGTAATTTTTTCTGCGTGATCGTGCTTTAATATGCATTATTCGAGATGCTTCTCAATCTCAACTCTTTTGAATTAAGTCACTAAATCGGTGAACTTTTTTTCAAAGTGACCATCTTCCTTCGTATTCAAGACTTTTTCCCAAAGACACGAGATTTTGCTAAACGTTTTTTTCTTGCGGACGTAAAAATCGTTGCCATATGACAGATGACTTTTGCAGGTTTCCACAGGGAAAACTGGCTTAAATCTGCTGAATAAAACGCCAGCTCTACAGCTACAATGCTCGCCGTCGTTAACTAGCGCAAGCAAATGACTCTGCAGGCTCAACGGCTCCGCTGATTGCCAAACAACAACATTGCATACTTAATTTTACTGTCTGTCTGTCCACTGGGAACGTTTGTTTCACCTAAAATGCATGTTTCTATTCGGTTTTCCGGCGTGTGCTTGATAAAATTCCATTAGTTGGGCAAAAGTTTATTCTCCATTCCGGTCCAGCGACTCTCTTTTCCACTCCATTTGTTTTCCAAACTGTTCTATCTTGTATATTTGCTCATTCGAATATGAAAAACAAAAAAGAGCTATTCAGTTTTGAACTGTTATCGGAAACATGAGCAGCAAAACTGAATGTAGTTTACTGTGCAGTGATTCCCCTTGAATTTAGTTTCGGGTGTTCGGTGTGGTTACGAATAAACACCGCTGTGCAACTTTCTAAAATTACCGTATTACCCCCAATAAACCCCCATGGGGGATTAATACGTCAGCGACTTTTAGGGGTGGGGGTTTTGATTAGGGGGGGGGGGGGAAAAATTCTTAGGGGTGGGGGTTTGTTGAAAAATGGCAAAAATACATTGCATAGATACCACTATTCATAGAAATTTCTTTATAACAGCCTTTTGTAATGAAATTACTATGAACTGCACTCATTTGGGGCCTTCCTGGTAGCACGATTCATTATTTTCACTGCAACGAGCCACTGATATCGCTGGGTAAGTGTTTCAAATCAGGTTTCCATATTAACCCCTGGTAGATTTTTGGAACGGATTATTTGAAAACTGGTCGAATTACCGTAAACTCTTGCATATAAGGTTTCCTTAAAAAAGACGCTCAAATCTTTTGATTAGTTTAGAAAATTCATTACCACTGGATTCTATTTTTAGCTGGCATGTGACAACTTCCTGGGACGTCATTATAAACGTGAGAGGAGATAAACTGTCTTGTAAAGCGAAGATTAGGAAGTCCGGGCCTTATAAACAGGGTGGGATTTCGACCAAGTCAAAACTTTGGCTCTTTTGGTTTCCCGCCATGTGACACTCCGCCAATTTTTGGTTGGGGGTCTTATAAGTGGGAGGAACCTCATATGCAAGACTTTACGGTACCTCTTCGTCGTTTTTCAGTAAAAACCGTGCTTTCTTGAGTAGAAAGATCTTAACAGGCGTCAACATTACCATTTTTAGCCGTCGATTCACAGTCAAGTTTTCGACTTGCCCCATGCCCTTTAGCCCGATCCAATCCACTATCAATTTTTACTGCCCCCTCTCATTTGTCGACGTCGTCGTCATTGTTTGATTGGCTGCAATAATTTTTAGTTTTTTTTTCAATTTTTTTGCGTGCATTGTAACCATAATAACCAAGACGACGATGTCTCTTCTTCTGGGTTGATTTACACTCCAACAGCGACGTCACCCTGATAAAGAAAATAAAACATTGCACACCAATTTGCCGTTTGTTCCATTTTAAAAACGACTTCTGCGGTTTTTGGCAGTAGAGCAAGATTCAGAGTTCAGCCTCATAAACAGGGTAGTTTTGACAAAGTTGAGTTTAAAAAAGTCTAAAAAATTGAGTTTTTATGGGTGTTTCCGCTCTTGAACACTCTGCCCCAAACGTATATACGCAAGACCTCATGGTTTTTGATAACGGTTCCGACACAGGCACCTTCCAAAATGAAGTGAAACATCAAAAACAACTGATGTGCCGAATTGCGTTACAAACCGAAGAAGAATGACATTCGCAAGCGTTTTAACAACTTTTTTTAAGTTTCTTCCCGATACTAAACAAGCGACTTTTGTGTTCTTTCATAATCATGACATGAACGTGTGGTGTGGTTTATCGTACATACTTGTACTTGTACACACAAATAAAATTTATCTCCCTTTTTTATCGTGCTGGAATAAAGGCAGCAAAAAAAACGAGATGTCGCTCAAGATTGACAATGTGAAAAAACTATTGTGGCGGTACATTACGTGGTTCGCGTCGTCGTCATAATACCCATACACTGTGGCAGGTCATCAGCGGCTGAACAGCCCGACCGGAAGTCGCGCACACCGCGCTTCATAGGACAACACACAGTGGTTGTTTATTATGGCCAACTGCCGTGTGGCAGCTGTGGCCCCCACTGGTTGGTTGGTTGTCACAAAAAACTTTTTTTGTACTCCAGTTTTCACGTGCTTCGATGTTGCCTTGAGACGTAACATGATCAATCATATGAAGATCATACGCCGACAAAGCAACACACGGGCACACAAACGAAGTGGTGGTGCGTGTACGCAACCGAACGCATCGCAAACGTATAATACCGTATAAAGGACACACATACGAAACACAAAACGCGTACCGACTAATGTGTGAAAAGTAGACGCTGTTGTAAAAGAGTGGATAAGAGAAAAAGAGTAGTTTAGCGTTGAAACGTTGAAGGCGGTTGGCACGGTCGTTGTATGGACCTGACAATAAGCATTTTGTTGTGCTGCGGAAGCCGTGTTGAAGTGTGAGAAAGCCAAATAGGAGTGTGATCTTTATTTTTAAGTCGGAAACGTGTTAATAAACGTGCTAAACTTTATTTGTCATGGCGACGTCGTTGGAAAAAAGGGTCGATCTAGAAGAGTCGTCGCGTCGTCGTCATCGACAAAAGGTGAGCGCAAGAATCTGAAAAAAGGGGCAGTCAAGAATTGAATGCTGGATAGACGGTATAGTTGAATCTGAAACTGCTGAATATTCTGAAGCTCCCTATCAAAATCTGCTACTGAAAAGAAAGCACGAATTTTACTGAAAGGCGATGAACAATTCGTTTCACTCGGTAAGTTCGTTAAGTTAATCTGAGATTTATAAGAACCTCTTCTTGTTTATAAGAACGTCCCAGGAAATTGCACTTTTTTCAAATTTTCTGATGTGCTCGGGTAGACGCGAGGGCGCCGCAGAGTAGTTGGACTTTACGGTAGACACAATAAAAGTTGATTTCATTTTTTTGCGCGTCTCTGTAATCAGCGCACAAAAACGCGCTCCTTTAGAGTTAGTAAGAGAATATTACCCAAAGCACAGGCTTTTTGAAAGCCCACAAAAAGAACCCAGTACCGAAGATGAGGGGGTGTACCCCCATCACGAAGTTGCGTCCTTGTGGGGTTACGTGACACCCACCCCCTAAACCCGGGACACCCCGTGGGTACCCACCCCCAGCCCCCACCCAACTCTTCACTCCCCTTCCATGGATACTCACCCCTTCCCAAAAAAATTCCCAAAATCACAACTTTTTGTTTAAAAATCACGAATTTTTGTTCAAAAATTACAGCTTTTTCTTCAAAAATCATGTTTTTTGTCTCCCAGGTGCATAATTTGCACTAATAAAGTTATTTAGTCTTACAAACAACTATCTTAGCGATTTTGTTAATTTATAGTGGTTTTCATTAAAAAATTTGCAATAAAAAAGCGGAAGGTGGCCGGGGATGAACCCCCCACAAACCGATTAGCATCCGGTGCACCCCCAGCAGACGACCAGGGTCCCATTAACCTCCACAGCCCCCCCCCCCAAAAATTGGGCACCCCTCCACGGGTAGGTAGGCACCCCCTACCTAAAAATGTCTGTCATCTTCGGTACTGACGCTGACGCCATGATGTGCGTGCGCAGCTGTGGTCACACCGTAATGAACGATATTGCGCCACATACATGTAGTCAGTCCAGTCAGTCAGTTTTATTCTGCAGTGCACGGCATACCAGAGAAGTGCAAGACACATGATGAGTAAAGCCATATATTAAATTTGCATTGTATAAATTTTTGCTACCGAGCAAACACGGCGGCCACATTTTATGAAAATCCGCCACTTCAATTACATTTCCAACAAGGATCAGGAAGCCTGCAATCACTTCCATGGATTTTGTGTATTTGTGTCGTTTGACATTTCTTGTCGTTTTAACAATTTTTCTTTTCTCCATTGTCGATATTAGTTTTTTAAGCGTCGTTTATTTTTGTCACACCGTTTCCAGCTTTAATTAGCTTCCTGGCTTTCGTGTTATCTGCATGTACAGGGTGATCCAAAAAAAACTACACGATAAGAATCAACTCTAGCTCGCCAACGGGTGGATCGTTTGGACTGAAATTTCAACCAAGCATCACAAAAGCTTTTTATTTTGTGTGTTGAAATTTCAGACGAATTGGTCAACCCTGTAATGAATGCAAAATGAAATAGCGAAAACGTAAATGTTGACTTTCTGCGTCAAATACAGCGCGGTGCGCCTAGCACACGTCCACCACTCAGCGCTCAAGGAGATGTTTCAGCTTTCTGCTATGAAATTTTGTTTGTTTGTTTTTAAAGAACAATGCTGGAATTGTTTTTGATATTTTTGCTGCCACGTTTTTCTCTGAAATCACTGTTTTTTTGTTGCAGCAGCCAAACCACCGAGTTTTTCTGGTTTTGCTGCATTTTGTGAAAAAATGGATTCATTCGTTTTAAAACACGATTCCTGCGTTGTTCTTTTTAAAAAAAAGCAAAAATTCATAGCAGAAAGCGGAGCGCTGAGTGGTGGACGTGCGCTAGGCGCACCGCGCTGTATTTGACGCAGAAAGTCAACATTTACGTTTTCGCTAAATCATTTCGCATTCATTACAGGGTTGACCAATTCGTCTGAAATTTTAACACTCAAAATAAATTTTTTTGCGATGCTTGGTTAAAATTTCTGTCCAAACGATTTACCCGTTGGCGAGCTAGAGCCAATTCTTATCGTGTAGTTTTTCCTGGACCACCCTGTACTTGCTTTTGTGTGTAGTCATTGAGGAAAAAAATGAATTCATCAATATATAAAGCAAAAAAGAGAGTTGTCGCTTGTTTGTTTGTTATGTGTAATCTTTTTTCGGTTCCGACTTCCGAGCTCAATGCGCGCATAAGATATGTAAACAATTTCATGCATGACGCGGGAATTCAAAGTTGGCAAAGTTATCCGAATCCCCCACGTACATACGTACAGCATGGCCGAATAAATGAGGCAGTCCATCAAGGCGGGATTAGTCGCTGACTAGGAGTTGTCTTTTTCAAAAATGCCAACATAATTTCCAATCATGTGTGCAAGGGAAAAAGAATGAACAGAATAATACGGATAATCCATTAGTTTAAAAAAACGCGTCAAATTTGGCATACAATTTGGTTTCTGAACTTCTTTTTCTTTCATTCAAAATTCGCGCGCTCCTTGCACCCTGAAAAAAACTGCCATGTTTAATCGGCTATACTGTAGGTCTTAGGGTCACTTGGGCGACTTTGAATTGTCACATAAAGATTGAAACTAATTTCATTTCGACTTCAGCAACGCACTGAGTCACAGAGCCTACAAAACATTGGTAATGTCGACGCGCAGACAGATTCGACGCAGGTCACCAGCATCCGATAGCTACCATTCGCGTTCTGAAGCGGAGGGGGGGGGTACAATTCCGGCCCGCTACTTCCGGCCTGAAAAGTTCTGGCCCGAAAAATTCCGGCCCGAAGAATCCCGGCCCGGAGACATCCGGCCCGACGAATTCCGGCTCGGAGAATTCAGGCCCGACGAACTTTCGCCAGCACGAACAATATTAAACCACACAAAGTGATTTTTGGTAATAAAATCGATGTTCACATGTTACAGAGTATTTTCAATGATGTTTGGAAATTGATTTTAATTGATGTTGTTAATTGATTTTTTTGGAAAGAGGAATCTTTTTTTCAAAATAATGAATAAATTTTTTTTACCACGAACCAGGATTTGTAAACCATCACTTATTAACTGATATTTGTTTGTGCTGTGTTTTGTCTTTTTTGGTATTATTTCTGCATTATTTGATTGGCGTGATCTTGCTGGCTGGTTTGCATTTTCATTGTTTCAGACGTGACTTTTTTCGGTGCTAAAAAATGTCTTTTTAGGCAAATTTCGCTGGGTGGGGTGTCAAGCAAATTTCAAGGGGGGAAGGGCACTAGTGCAGAAACATCACACAAGTCATTATGTTGAACTTGCTAGAACAAAAATACAAACCTCAGGTATCATTCTACTCGGCTAACAAAGCTTCAAACAAGCTGTATGAATTTATTTATTCACGTCGTGAATAATTATAACCAATCGATATTTTATTATCAGATACCAAAAATCACTTCGTGGTTTAATATTGCTCGTGCAGGCGAAAATTCGTCGGGCCGGAATTCTTCGGGCCGGAATTTATTCGGGCCGGAATTCTTCAGGCCGAATTCTTCGAGCCGGAATGAGCGGGCCGGAATTCTTCGGGCCGGAATTTCGCGGGCCGGAACAGTGCACGAGCCGTTCTGAAGGTACGGTCGAAAAACATATCGATCACTCTGGCAGCCTGGTGAGAAATAATGGTGAGAGAACAGGCCGAGAAATTGGTGGAGACACACTTCTATCCGCAGTGTGACGGCAAAGAACAACAACGACGTACAAACAGACTCGCTCTCTTGAACACGTCGAAAACGGGTGTTCCAAAAACAACACGCGTCACGTTCAAGTTGTTTCGGCCGCCAATATCGCGTATGACAGTGTTATTGCAGTCTGCAGCTAACACCGCGTGATGGTGTGTGTGCCCATTTTTGCTGATTTGCATTGACAAATTGATCAATCTAAAAACTGCGTTATGTAGATATATTGAGTAGTCGTAGCTGACAAAATGCTAAATGGAGCGGGCAAATTTAGCACGCTTATTAGTTGCATCAATCTCGTGCCGTTCAATTTGACACCGGAAAACTCCACCACAACAACGCCACTCGCATGTTTTGTTTGATTATCGTGCCACCTTCCATCTACGCGCGTTCTTTTTTTGAGCGACGTAAGTGAATCATCTTGTATGCCTCCGTTTAACATGGATGCAGCAATTCCTCCATTATTTTGTTTGTACGTATACAATTGTACCTGGTGATGGTTCACGTACATTGTAAACGAGAGCGCAACTATTTGCAATCGTTTATTGAGTTGTTTGGTTATAAATTTGTGCAAAATCTATTCATATAGCAAAACGTATCGCAGGGCGTGACCTAAACTCATAAGTACGTGCACATTGTATGCTTTACATGCATGTACATGTTATGTACGTGCATCGCATGTACAGGGTGTCCCAAAAAAACATAACAAAAGTTAATTGTTCGTGCGGCCGACTGGTTGCACTTGAAGCCGTGAAATTTGAAACACTTTTAGAAAAAAGGAACACATTTTGTGTGTCCAAATTTTATCCCGAAATTCCACTTTTTCAATAATATGTTAGCAGAAATGCGTAAAAACTCAAAAATCACCTAACTTCAGCATTTTGACTCAGGATAATCATCGTTGTCGTCATCGAGATTCACATATGGCAGTGGCGCAAGCTCATCTTCAGCTTCGTCTTCACTGATCTCATCAGATTAATCCTCTCGACCCTTTAGTTTCACTTTTTTCAGCTGCTCAATGTCTTTTTCATTGTTCTCAATGATTGCCGACATTCGGTGTTTGAAATTGATGAGCAATTCTGGTGCAGCGCCCGATCATCGTTGATTTTTTGCACACCACTGCGATTTTTGGTTTTCAAATTGTCGAAAATGTTGGGCGCTGAACGGTACACAATTTCCTTCAGGTGCCCCAAACCCATAAGTCAAGAGGAAAATTGAAACAAGTGCGCGAGTGGCTGTCGGCGTCGTTCAGTGACCGCTGGATCGGCCGCATGGGCAGAATTGAATGGCCCGAGAGGAGTCCGGACATGAAGCCTTTGACTTCTGCGTTTGGGGGCATCTGACGGATAATGCGGGACATTTTCGGCGCCAACCACTGCAGCGGTGTGAGAAAAAATCATCGATGATCGGGCGCTGCACCAGAAAGTGATCATCAGTTTCAAACATCGAATGGCGGCAATCATTGAGAACAATGAAAAAGATATTGAGCAGCTGAAAAAAGTGAAACTAAAGGGTCGAGAGGATAAATCTGATGAGATCAGTGAAGACGAAGCTGAAGATAAACTTACGCCACTGTCATATGTGAATCTCGATGACGACAACGATGATTATCTGAATGCTGAAGTTACCGTATAACCCCCATTAACCCCCCCCCCACCATTAATCCCCCCCACCAATAAACCCCCACCCCCCCGGACCAGTTTCCGAATAATCCCACCCCCACAAATAATCCCCCATGGGGGATTATTGGAGACCTGTTTGAAACACATACCCAGTGAATTCAGTGGCTGGTTGCAGTGAAAATGATGAAATTGTGCTACCAAAAGCCCCAAATGGGTGAGTTAATAGTAATTTCATTACAAAAGGCTGTTATAAAAGGAAATTTCTATGTAGAGTAGAAGTTTCTGCGACTTTCTTGCCTGCCATGCAATGTATTTTTACCATTTTTCAACAAACCCGAACCCCTGGAATTTTTTTTGTAAATAAACCCCCCCCCACCAATAATCCCCCCCCCCCCCCCAATAAACCCCCACCCCTAAAAGTCGCTGACGTATTAATCCCCCATAGGGGTTTATTAGGGGTAATACGGTAGGTGATTTTTGAGTTTTTACGTATTTCTTCTGAAATAATATTGAAAAAATAGAATTTCAGGATAAAATTTGAACACACAAAATGTGTTCCTTAGTTCTAAAAGTGTTTCAAATTTCACGGCTTCACGTGCAACCAGTCGGCCGCACGAGCCATTTACTTTTGTTATGTTTTTTTTGGGGACACCCTGTACATACAGTGTAACAGTATCTTAGCACGCGACGTCATAAACTTACAGTTGAAAGTTAAGTTAAACCACACTTTTGAAAGGGTACCTGGTAAAAAAGGTGTGTTGTGTTCGATCATGGGACGCACAAAAATTTTGACACTACTACTGCTTAATGCCAGATGCAAAACTGCTATAGCAACAAGTAAGAGAGGAAAACAATACTGTTGTCTTTTGGCTTCTAACAGCTTTTTTCATAAACAAATGAGCTGCAGCTTACATGCAGTTGTGAACGAAACTCAAGTCATAAGCAATTTGATCGTTATGTTTGTTCAAACTTTCGACACTTGTTGTGATAAAAACACGTCTTTTCATTAAAATTCATGAATTTGATCATTGCGAAAAAATATCATGCGGATGCGCGAGCGAGCGCCAGCGAGCGGACAGCGCATCATCACGCATTATATGAGCCGTTATCCTCTCGCGCGCGTTTTTCAAATTTCATCAGCGTCCTGCGCGAACCTATTAATAAGCCACAAACCTGTTTCTGTGCACACGAAACAAACACCCAAAGTTGTGTTTGGAGCCGCGAAAAAATTTTTATCCGACTACTTTTCATACGCTGTAGACACGAAAAACCTATTCTGAAATTGATGTTACTTATTTTTCTATCTCTTTTTTTTTCTGGTATGTCATCAACATGTGTTCGCGCTTTCAGTTTTTACCTGCGACACGTTCACAGTCTAGCAAGAATGTTTCCTGGGGTAATTTCATCTGCAGATTTGGAAAAATGGGTTAATTTTTTGCCCCGACCACTTTTTTGGGTAAAAATTTGGGCATTTTTAAAAGTTCGCAGCGTTTTCACCGGGTTTCAAGTGTTCGCCCTTTCAATTTTTAGCTGGGACACTTTCACAGTTGAACAAAAATGTTTCCTAGGGTAATTTCATCCGTAGATTTGGAAAAATAGGTTAATTTTTTGCCCCGACCCTTTTTTGGGGTAAAAATTTGGGCATTTTTAAAAGTTCGCAGGGTTTTCACCGGGTTTTAAGTGTTCGCCCTTTCAATTTTTAGCTGGGACACTTTCACAGTTGAACAAAAATGTTTCCTTGGGTAAATTCATCCGTAGATTCTGAAAATTTAGTTTATTTTTTTGCCGGGCATTTTTTGGGTCAAAATTGTGCATTTTTTGAAAATTCGTAGCATTTCGACTGGGTATCATTTTTTCACTCTTACGAATTTTGTCTGAGCTACGAAAAATAGGAGAAATGTTTAGTCCGTAGGAATTCAAAGCGCTGATCACGGATTTTGGGTTAGTTTTCTTACGTGAGCAACTCTAGATGCTGAATCGTGACGATTTCGGTCGAATCGGCCGTGGAAGTTGGCGAAATCGGTCAAGGAACGAAAAACAAGAAAAGGGTGTTTTCCAGGGTAATTCAATGCGCTGATCACGAATTTTGGGTTAGTTTTCTTACGTGAGCAACTCTAAATGCTGAATCGTGACGATTTCGGGCGAATCGGCCGTGGAAATTGGCGAAATCGGTCCAGGAACGAAAAACAAGAAAAGGGTGTTTTCCTGGGTAATTCAATGCGCTGATCACGAATTTTGGGCTAGTTTTCTTACGTAAGCAACTCTAGATGCTGAATCGTGACGATTTCGGGCGAATCGGCCGTGGAAATTGGCGAAATCGGTCCAGGAACGAAAAACAAGAAAAGGGTGTTTTCCAGGGCAATTCAATGCGCTGATCACAAATTTTGGATTAGTTTTCTTACGTGAGCAACTCTAGATGCTGAATCGTGACGATTTCGGGCGAATCGGCCGTGGAAGTTGCCGAAATCGGTCCAGAAACAAAAAAACAAGAAAAGGCTGTTTTCCAGGGTAATTCAATGCACTGATCACGGATTTTGGGTTAGTTTTTTATGTGAGCAACTCTAGATACTGAATCGTGACGATTTCGGGCGAATCGGCCGTGGAAGTTGGCGAAATTGGTCCAAGAACGAAAAACAAGAAAAGGGTGTTTTCCAGGGTAATTCAATGCGCTTATAACGACATTTGGGTTAGTTTTCTTACGTGAGCAACTCTAGATGCTGAATCGTGACGATTACGTGAGCAACTCTAGATGCTGAATCGTGACGATTTCGGGCGAATGGGCCGTGGAAATTGGCGAAATCGGTCCAGGAACGAAAAACAAGAAAAGGGTGTTTTTCCAGGGTAATTCAATGCGCTGATCACGAATTTTGGGCTAGTTTTCTTACATGAGCAACTCTAGACGCTGAATCGTGACGATTTCGGGCGAATCGGCCGTGGAAATTGGCGAAATAGGTCCAGGAACGAAAAACAAGAAAAGGGTGTTTTCCAGGGTAATTCAAT
This sequence comes from Theristus sp. LFF4_11, assembly GCA_030248135.1. NCBI lineage: Eukaryota > Metazoa > Nematoda > Chromadorea > Monhysterida > Xyalidae > Theristus > Theristus sp. LFF4_11. The sequence continues at coordinate 13,768 of JASANC010003605.1, read as the reverse complement.
GCGCTGATCACGAATTTTGGGTTAGTTTTCTTACGTGACCAACTCTAGACGCTGAATCGTGACGATTTCGGGCGAATCGGCCGTGGAATTTGGCGAAATCGGTCCAGAAACGAAAAACGAGAAAAGGCTGTTTTCCAGGGTAATTCAATGCACTGATCACGGATTTTGGGTTAGTTTTTTATGTGAGCAACTTTAGATACTGAATCGTGACGATTTCGGGCGAATCGGCCGTGGAAGTTGGCGAAATTGGTCCAGGAACGAAAAACAAGAAAAGGGTGAATTCCAGGGTAATTCAATCCGCTGATCACAAATTTTGGGTTAGTTTTCTTACGTGGGCAACTCTAGATACTGAATCGTGACGATTTCGGGCGAATCGGCAGTGGAAATTGGCGAAATCGGTCCAGAAATAAAAAACGAGAAAACCGTTTTTCCAGGGTAATTCAATGCGCTGATCACGAATTTTAGATTAGTTTTCTTACGTGAGCAACTCTAGATGCTGAATCGTGACGATTTCGGGCGAATCGGCCGTGGAAGTTTGCGAAATCGGTCCAGAAACAAAAAACAAGAAAAGGCTGTTTTCCAGGGTAATTCAATGCACTGATCACGGATTTTGGGTTAGTTTTTTATGTGAGCGATTCTAGGTACTGAATCGTGACGATTTTGGGGAATCGGCCGTAAAAATAGCACAGGCGAAATTGGCCTAACAAACGAAAAATGAAAAACCTGAGTTGTCCGGGGTTTAGAAGAATGTGTGACCAAAGAATTGTGATTTTGGTCCGACCTTCGGGGCTTATGTAAAAGTCAGAATATTATCTAAAAATGCGGGAGACGCATAAAAAAGGAGGAATATGGCCTTGTGTAAGCAGTGAAAGACTTGGCTCGACAACGCTTTTCAAGTCTCTGATGTGGTACACACGGATACAAGTACATAAGAGTCATATTTTTGCGCCGTTTATTCCTTATTTCCGTTGCAAGTGGCAACCCTCGTACATTGTAGACAAATAAACTTTCACATTTGTTTTATTTCTAGCATTTAGCGACCACTAAAACCACTAAAATAACCATCAGACTTTAGATCGCTGACACTGGTTTGCACAAAGTGTATCGCAGAGCCATTGGGGAACGCAAGGTCTCCTTATGTGGCAAAGGCAATGGCTCACCGGTTCATCCTGTCACAAGAGTTTGGTAAAAAAAGGTGAAAATCAACGGAAGTCAACACTTTTTGCACTGGTGCTGCTGTGTGCACAGTGGTGCGTACGTTAGCAACAACGATAAAGCTACATGCAGCAATGTTTTGCAATCTCTGATGTTTCCGTTTTTGCACAGAATTTACAGAATTTCGCACATGGTGTGATTTTAGACTAAACTGAAGAGGACAATTGAAAAATAACTTCAAAATTTTTACGCTTTTCAGCAACTTTCAAACAACTTTTAAACAAAAGCGCAAAAATATAACTCTTATGTACTTGTATCCGTGTGTACCACATCAGAGACTTGAAAAGCGTTGTCGAGCCAAGTCTTTCACTGCTTACACAAGGCCATATTCCTCCTTTTTTATGCGTCTCCCGCATTTTTAGATAATACCGTATTACCTCTATTAACCCCCCCAAAATTAAACTCCCCCCCCCCCCAAAAAAATAAACCCCCACCCCCTCGACAAGTTTCCAAATTATCCCCCCCCCCAAAAATAATCCCCCATGGGGGATTATTGGAAACCTGTTTGAAACACATACCCAGCGAATTCAGTGGCTGGTTGCAGTGAAAATGATGAAATTGTGCTACCAAAGGCCCCAAATGGATGAGTTAATGGTAATTTCATTACAAAAGGCTGTTGTAAAAGGAAATTTCTATGTAGAGTAGAAGTTTCTGCGACTTCGTTCCTGCCATGGAAGATATTTTTGCCATTTTGCCCACCCCTAAAAATGGTTTCCAAATAAACCCCCCCCCAAAATAAACCCCCACCCCCAGAAGTCGCTGAAGAAATAAACCCCCATGGGGGTTTATTAGAGGTAATACGGTATCTAGCGTTTTCAAAACACTAGTTTTATGCTTTTGTTGCCATTTTTAACAAGGCGGTTTGAAGTGCTCTGTGGAATGCCTCTTGATACTTTGTAATTGTAATGCATTATTGTTATTGTTTTCCATGTAATTAATCAGCGATATTGCGGCTCGCAAATATCATACCTATCCAGGTAAAAGCATAATGTAGAACGTCGTACTATGTTCCTTGGGTACCATTTGTCAGACGAGATTGTATGTTATTTGTCAGTGACAAAGGCATACAGCAGTAAACGCCAAACACATTTTTCATTTGGACTGCATCGAATTGGCACAATCCGTTTACCTCTATAACGGCACTTAAAAGCGGCTGTTCTTTTTTACTTTTTACTTTTATTTTCTGACGCGGCGAGAAAACACTTTTCTATAGTTTTTGATTTACCTGTGTCTTTGAAGACGTCACTGTTAACCACAAATGTTCATTTGCTCAATTTTACCCACCGTTGCTCAACTGAAAATCAACAAAAAATTTATCTGTTTTGGTCTTTGCGGCAGGTGAACCACTTGTAGCGTTCTGGAGAAAATGATCCAATGTCCATGTTCTCAAATGCTGTTTCTAGCGCATGCCAATTAGACGCAAAACAAACAAAGTTAACCGTATGAATGCATAAACCTGCGAAAAAGCCTGGTGTTAAAATAGCGTAAAAATACACAAAAAATAACATCAGCTGGAGTTGCAAAAAACTTGTTTTCGCTTGAAAAAACGTCAGAGTAACACGTGAAAAAAAACTTTTGAAATACCGTGACACTTGATCCAATCTATCCGCAACAAAATTCATACCGTCATGCAACTGTCAAGCCTGTGGTGAGCCATAAGAAGCGACCAAAGTTTCAAAATCTCAGTGCTCCTGAGAGACGCCCTTCTGCTCGTCAGTTCAGAAAAACAACCGTTTATCTGTTTTTTTTTCAATTACATTGCACTAACGCCAGTTCGATGGCCAACGCCAGATTTCCAACACTGATGTGTACTGTACATGAAATGCTAGCTTTCTATGTATATAATTTTGAAATACGGCGCCACGATCCATTCTCTTTTTATCGCTAATTGAAGGGCAACAAAATTGCATGTTTTTGATGTGTCGTTCCAAAACCGCGTTGAGGTTGGTGCATGTCCATTAGCTTTCAACTAGCTTTCCTTCGAGCTTTTTCTTGAATTGTCTAAACACGGATGTCGAGTTTTCTCTGTTGTCGTGTGTTTCTGTTCTGGGATTTATAATGATCTGTATTCATCCAGTCTTCGAGAAATTGCGTAACGTTCTTGCACGTACACACCTGAATGGCTATTTTTGTCGTTTTTTCAAATGCACACACAATACACACATTTTTTCAATGTTTTTTCAAGTCGCTGCCTTTGATCAGTTTTCAAGATCAACAGTGAAGATAATTTTCAAACATTGTTAAACCATATAGCTGTATAATATTGGAAACACACGAGAACCATGCCGAAAACACTTTGCCCGAGGGACGCTGATTTGTTCGAGCGATCTCCTCCCAACGCGTCGTCGCTTCTGTCAGCAGTGACCGGCTTTCCGTACGACTCGGCGGTGCACGCGCGCGTCGCAGCGGCCATCTGCACGTTTGGTGTCGTCGCCAACATCGTGCACATTCGGTCAGTGATCAACGAACACACAAATGCCACAAAGACACAAAAAACATTTTGTTAAAGCTTTTCTTGTTCTTCACAATGGAGAGAATTATGGAATATTAGAGGCACTCATACCCGTGCAACGGTGTCTGGGACAAACTTGCTGCCCTAAAGTGAGCGTTGCGCAGTCACGTGCAGTGCAGTTACTAGACCAAGGTGGTCTCGGTCACAAAGTTCGGCCACAATTAACTAAGCCTTTCATACTGACGTATGCAGACGCACGTCTCCCTGGACGGAATGATGTGGTTTGCAATAACTCGTGACATGACGTGACGACGAGACGTGACGCATTGTGACGTGACGTGACGTGACGTGACGCATTGTGACGTGACGTGACGTGACGTGACGCATTGTGACGTGACGTGACGTGACGTGACGCATTTTGTGACGTGACGTGACGTGACGCATTTTGACGTGACGTGACGCATTGTGACGTGACGTGACCTGACATGACGTGACGTGACCTGACCTGACGTGACGTGACGTGACGCGACGTGACGTGACGCGACGTGACGTGACGTGACGTGACGCGACGTGACGTTACGTTACGTGACGTGACGCAACGTGACGTGACGTGACGTTACGTGACGCGACGTGACGTGACGTGACGTGACGTGACGTGACGTGACGTGACGTGACGTACGTGACGTGACGTGACGTACAGACATAGATGCGCCTGTTTGAACGGTGAATGTTGTTAAAACACGAAACCAGACAAGACGTGAGGTGCTGTGCCGTGCCGTAAACACACACGTCAGTATGAACGAGCGTTTGCAGAATACTCGTGAGCAAGCAGATGCGTCGCGCTGTGGTCAACCTGATCATGGCTGCGGTTGCGGTGTGTGACGTTGGCACCATGACGTCATACCTCGTCTACATCGTGTATTTTCGGTTGAATCCGAACTTGAACGAATTTTGTCAGCGGATTCCGGCACTCACCTGGGGTACGGTAAACTTCTATTTATATGTGCACAAAAACTTTAATTGTACTCTGTGCATTGCAAGCACTGGCAATCTATGATCTTTTATTTTGGTCCCGCAACTCAATGCTCCCATGGATAGGTAAACAGTTGCATGCAGGACGCGGGAATTCAAAATTGGTAAAGTAATCCGAGTTCCCACGTACGGCCGAATCACTTAGGCGACTTTGAATTGCCACATAAAGATTGAAACTAGTTTTCTTTTCACGTCTGCACAGGCATTCTGTCGCAGAACTTAAAAAATTGATCTACTTTGACAAAAAAAATTCTCGAGCCGTAAACGACTTTCGTTGCAGAATGGGCGCAGTTTGTCGGTGTGCACACGTGGCTGTCGGTTTGCCTTCATACGGTGCGTTGCATTACTTTGTTTCGGAATTTTGCATATTCACAATTTTAACCCGTTCACTGAAAAAAACATAGCTGATTGCCCAACCGGGATGCAGAACGGATGTCCATAATACGGCTTTGCAGTTAATGAAAAACGTATTGAACTTTTATTTTGTACGATTTGATTGAATGTGACCGTCCAACATACCATGCAATGAAGACACGCACCTAAAAAACGGGGCTGGTTAATTTTGTGTTCGACAATGTGCCATGACATACGGTATGGCCGATTAAACATGGCAGCTTTTTTCAGGGTTGAAGGAGCGCGCGAATTTTGAATGTAAGAAAAAAGACGTTCAGAAATCAAATTGTGTGCCAAAGTTTGACGCGTTTTTTTTATTTAACGGATTATCCGCGCTATTTTTTCTCCTAGTTTTTTTTAAAAACCCCCTCCCCCCCTCCTCATTTATTCGGCCATACTATATTATCTAAAAATGCGTGAGACGCATATAAAAGGAGGAATATGGCCTTGTGTAAGCAGTGAAAGACTTGGCTCGACAACGCTTTTCAAGTCTCTGATGTGGTACACACGGATACAAGTACATAAGAGTCATATTTTTGCGCCGTTTATTCTTTATTTCCGTTGCAAGTGGCAACCCTCGTACATTGTAGACAAATAAACTTTCACATTTGCTTTATTTCTAGCATTTAGCGACCACTAAAACCACTAAAATAACCATCAGACTTTAGATCGCTGACACTGGTTTGCACAAAGTGTATCGCAGAGCCATTGGGGAACGCAAGGTCTCCTTATGTGGCAAAGGCAATGGCTCACCGGTTCATCCTGTCACAAGAGTTTGGTAAAAAAAGGGTGAAAATCAACGGAAGACAACACTTTTTGCACTGGTGCTGGTGTGTACACAGCGGTGCGTACGTTAACAACAACGAAAAAGCTACATGCAACAATGTTTTGCAATCTCTAATTTTTCTGTTTTTGCACAGAATTTACAGAATTTCGCACATGGCGTGATTTTAGATTAAATCGAAGAAAACAATTAAAAAATAACTTCAAAGTTTTACGCTTTTCAGCAAAACGAAAACGAAAACGAAAACTTTCGGATTCGCTGCCCTCCGGGGATATAGCGACCGCAGGCCACCGAAACCGAAATCGGGCTAAGATCACTGGTGCCCCCAGGACAGAGCGGGGCTTAGAGGCTGCCCCCCTCACATGCTGAGGGTATTGGTTCCACGGGATGGTGAGCCGTCCATTCCCCAATCCCACCGGAGTTTGGTACCTTCGGGTTTCCGGAATCGGTGGGGGGCGTGCTTCAAAAAAAACAAACAAACGCGGCGCAAAAATATGACCCTTATGTACTTGTATTCGTGTGTACCACATCAGAGACTTGAAAAGCGTTGTCGAGCCAAGTCTTTCACTGCTTACACAAGGCCATATTCCTCCTTTTATATGCGTCTCACGCATTTTTAGATAATATTCTGACTTTTACATAAGCCCCGAAGGTCGGACCAAAATCACAACTCGTTGGTCACACATTCTTCTAAACCCCGGACAACTCAGGTTTTTCATTTTTCGTTTTTTAGGCCGATTTCTCCTATCCCATTTCTACGGCCGATTCCCCAAAATCGTCACGATTCAGTACCTAGAATCGCTCATCAGAAAAACTGACCCAAAAGCCGTGATCGGCGTAATGAATTACCATGGAAAACACCGTTTTCTTGTTTTTCATTTCTAGACCGGTTTCGCTAAATTCCACGGCCGATTCACCATAAATCGTCACGATTCAGTATCTAGAGTTGCTCATACAAGAAAACTAACCCAAAATCCGTGATCAGCACATTGAATTACCCTGGAAAAACCGTTTTCTCGTTTTTCATTTCTGGACCGATTTCGCCAATTTCCACGGCCGATTCGCCCGAAATCGTCACGATTCAGTATCTAAAGTTGCTCACGTAAGAAAACTAACCCAAAATTCGTGATCAGCGGATTGAATTACCCTGGAAAACACCCTTTTCTTGTTTTTCGTTTCTGGACCGATTTCGCCAATTTCCACGGCCGATTCGCCCGAAATCGTCACGATTCAGCATCTAGAGTTGCTCGCGTAAGAAAACTAACCCAAAATTCGTGATCAGCGCATTGAATTACCCTGGAAAACACCCTTTTCTTGTTTTTCGTTTCTGGACCGATTTCGCCAACTTCCACGGCCGATTCGCCCGAAATCGTCACGATTCAGCATCTAGAGTTGCTCACGTAAGAAAACTATCCCAAAATCCGTGATAAGCGTATTGAATTCCTACGGACTAAACATTTCTGCTATTTTTCGTAGCTCAGACAAAATTTGTAAGACTGAAAAAATGATACCCAGTCAAAATGCTACGAATTTTCAAAAAATGCACAATTTTGACCCAAAAAATGCCCGGGCAAAAAATAAACTAAATTTTCAGAATCTACGGATGAATTTACCCGAGGAAAAATTCTTGTTCAACTGTGAAAGTGTCCCAGCTAAAAATTGAAAGGGCGAACACTTAAAACCAGGTGACAACCCTGCGAACTTTCAAAAAAGCCCAATTTTTACCCCAAAAAAGGGGTCGGGGCAAAAAATTAACTCATTTTTCCAAATCTACGGATGAAATTACCCTAGGAAACATTTTTCTTCAACTGTGAAAGTGTCCCAGCTAAAAATTGAAAGGGCGAACACTTGAAACCCGGTGAAAACGCTGCGAACTTTTAAAAATGCCCAAATTTTTACCCAAAAAAGTGGTCGGGGCAAAAAATTAACCCATTTTTCCAAATCTACGGATGAAATTACCCCAGGAAACATTCTTGCTAGACTGTGAACGTGTCGCAGGTAAAAACTGAAAGCGCGAACACATGTTGATGACATACCGGAAAAAAAAAGAGATAGAAAAATAAGTAACACTGTTTTCAGAATAGGTTTTTCGTGTCTACAGCGTATGAAAAGTAGTCGGATAAAAAATTTTTCGCGGCTCCAAGCACAACTTTGGGTGTTCGTTTCGTGTGCACAGAACCAAGTTTGTGGCTTATACTATGCTCGCTGGAGGAAGCGAGCAAATTTGAAAAACGCGCGCGAGAGGATAACGGCTCATATAATGCGTGATGCGCTGTCCGCTCGCTGACGCTCGCTCGCGCATCCGCATGATAATATGTGTTTTGGTGACCTCATTCACGTCTCTGTTACAGTATATTTGTTTAAACCTGTGTAATGGCACGTTTAAGCAGCCGCCTTTTTGTGTACCTTTTTGTGTATGCAGGTTGTTGGGTTACGGTGTTTGTCGTGTTATAAGGGCTGGGAGCGTGTTTTATTTGCCCAGTCCACCAGTTTTATTGTTTGTTCGTTTCGTTTTATCCAGGTCCCGTTTTGTTAACCACTTCATTGTTTCGTACTAAAAAGTGAACTGACCGGATTAACGAAGTAAAAGAGAAAAAGAGGACTGGCCGTTTTATCGACGAGTTGAATAACAATAACGACAAAAGAAATTGATATTTAATTGTGAGACACACACACACACGCATACATCCTTGTCACGCACACGTCTTCAAACACAACCGCTCGGATTGTTTCGGCAGTCTAGAGTGACCATTACATCTAAGGAGGTCCATTTCAGTGGAGGTCCCGCCGAATTCATCGGTTGCGTGCGCGACGAGGAGTGGAGCGTCCAAACAGTTGAGCCCTTGCACCGCTCGAATGGTCATGGAGGACCGCGGTTAGCTTGGAGCTCCTGCGATCAACTTCTGTCAATCGAAGCGTCGGGATCGATCAACAATGCCGGTGCTCGAGCGCGAAATGATGGACGAGAGTGAGATGGACGGCGACGCAAGTGACAACGAGGGCAATGGCCATGGAGGGTCGCGAGCCCAAAGGAGATCCGAGGAGACCGACGACAACCGAAAACGAGGCCATGGAGGGCCAGCGCCACGAGGCCATGGAGGGCCAGCGCACGGGAGAGGAGGAGTAATGACACGCAGCAGTGCACGAGCAGTGTCGAGTGGAGCTGGACAAAGTGTGACGCCGAAAACGACCAAAAAGGTGACGTTGGTCACGCCGAGTGAGACGACATCGGTGGTTTTGGAAACGAGCGACGACGAGGGCAATGGCCATGGAGGGTCGCGAGCCCAAAGGACATGCGCGGTGCGAGGACCAACAAAAACGAGGGGAAGACCGCGAAAAGTGATCGAACGTCGAGTGAGTTCGACGGAGGAGTCGTCCGACGAAGAGGCACCGATGACGGCAAAAAGGCGTGAGGTCGTGGCCGGTAAAGCACAGAAGCTGGCGAAAGTGTTCGACAAGTACGACTGGGGAGCGGAATCATGGTGGCGATTCGTGGAGCGCTTGGAGGACGCCTGTCACGACAACGGCATCAGTAAGGACGACGAAAAAGCAATAGTTCTGAAGTACTTGATGTCAGCCAAGTCGAGGTTGTCGTTCGACACTCTGAATGTCGATCAGCGAGCATCGTTCAAGGAAGCCGTAAAGGTGTTGGGTGTCATGTTCGGCGAGAAGCTAGCGAAGGCCAGGAGGCTCGAGGAGCTGCGAATGTTCGAGATGGCGATGGACGCCGACCCGAAGGAGACAGTGAACGAACTGAATCGAATGATGGCACCAATGCTCGCAACAGAGACGAAGGAGAATCGTGATCTTCGATTGGCACATCAGCTGTACAACTGTCTGCCGGCAAAGCTGCGAAATTGGTTGGTCTTCAAAGAGGTGGACACTGACGATCTCGAAGGAATGGTTCAGGCCATTGGAGCGATTCAGACGTTCCTGAAAAACGGGGAAGCGATGGAAACAACGACCAACGCTTTCAACCACCAACCGCAGCCGAGCAACAGATGGGGCGCACGTGTGAATCGAACCATGGGACCGCAGCATGGCATCTATCGTGGAGAAGGACGAAACGCAGCCGATATAAGATGCTACGCGTGCAACGAACCTGGTCACACGTTCCGTCAATGCACAACACTGAACGCCGTGAATTCGCAGCTACAAAATGTGACGATTGGTCTGCTTCAAATCAAACATCAGAAGCCGCACACCAACACGTTGCCGTATCTGTCGGTCGAACTGAACGGGGTGAGATGCCGTGCGCTGCGTGATTCGGGTGCAGAAGTGAATGTCGTGCCAGCCGCCTTGCTCGATCGTATCCGAGCGACAACAGGGAAGCGACCGAAGATCCAGAAATGCAATGTTGTCGGAGTTAGTCTACTCGGAGGTGCGAGCATTCGATTCAGTGGACGAACGAGATTGTGGGCAAGATCTGGAAACAAAAACACGCACGCTGACTTCTACGTGTTGCCAACGGGGAAAGAGAACGACTGCGAGCATCTGGTGTTTGGCAGGCCGATGGAGAGCGTGTGGAGCGCTGGATGTGCTGATGCTTGCTGTGCGCCGCCAGTTGAAGTGGACGAGGTGCCGTATTTGCTGCCGGAAGATCAACAGCACGCCGAGTTGCCGAACAGCGACAGTCGTTTGGCTGGAAAGATGCTGAAGCTACTGGTTGCAGAGGGCATGTCGAAAGCGGAGGCAATGGAGTGCACGATGGAGGTGTTGAAACGGCAACTATCACCACGACAACAGCTTGATGGCGAACGTCTGTCTTCGATGGAACATGGTTGTGTACCAACTTGGCAGCGGATGGACAAAGCCGGAAGCCGCTTCGAAGGTCAACGAGTGTTTGTGTATGGCGCTGAAGCAGCGTTGAGCAGGCCGTTTCAGTTCGAAGGATGTTCGCTTGGTCCGTTTGTAGTGCTCGCTGAAGAACCGACGCACAAATGGGTGGAAGTGATGCGATCTGATGGCTGTGAGATGGATTCGATCTGGGTGCGAAAAGAAAAACTGCGAAGCGTGGCACCAGAGCTGAAGGATTCAAGTGCAGCATGGTCGACCGAGATGCGTTACAACGAGGCCGAGCAACGTTACGTGCTTGCGGAAACGCCGGCTAAAGTGCCAACACGTGAAGCATCGATGGAATCGCTGTCAGTGGAAGATCAGGCGATCGAAAGCAGTGACGCAGAGGACCAACTAGAACTGACCGAGACTGCTGCTTCTGTGCATCGGCTCAATGGCTTGGCAACTCGCACGACCGACAGCTCCAGCGATGAAGACGAAACGACCGACAGCTCCACTGATGAAGACGAAATGGATGACGACGGCCGAAACTTGTTGCGATTTGTTACAAACAAAGCGGACGATTGTGGCAAGCTGCAGAAGAGCGCCAGTCTAACAGCGAAACGTCAGGAAGACGATGTTCGTGTGCGTGAACGGCGATGCTTCAGTTGCAAAGATCTTGGCCACACGTTGCTGTTTTGTCCGAAACGAGCAGCTGTGTATTCGGCGGTGCCAAGAAAGATCGCTGGTGACTTTGATGCAAGCGGTGGTGTCGTGGTGCGAAGGGCTTGAGATGGAGGAGGAACGAGAGACCGAGGAAAGATTGGAAAACCAACAGCCACTGTTTTGTTTCGTTGCTGCCAATGGAAGCCGCTGTTATCGTCTTACTTCATCGTTTTGTTTGACTGGGCTTGGATGGTCGGTATATCCAGCAGCTGCCAAGTTCCATGTCGTTTTTGCCAATTTCTGGATAGTTGGCGGCGAAAATCAGCAGCAGCAGTAAAAGCGTAAATGGAATTGTTTGGAGCGACTGAAACACCTGGGAGCAGCCGGCGAATCTGATGTTTTGTTCGATTACGTACACCATCAACAGTTATGGAACAACAGAGTAAACGTCGCAACGCAATAGAGTTGTCTGTCCGGAAGATTTTCTGCATGACTGAAACGCCGATTACAATTGCCCACTTCAGAATTCGAGAGCCACAAATTTGCCGGCAAAACAGCAGTTGTTTCTGGATGGTGCGTTGAGTGTGACGATCGTCAGTTCAGTCGTTGCACGGAAAGGAGACAAAAGGTGTTAGAGCGCTGTCGTCTGCACGATGGGGATGGATCTGCTTTGTCATGGAGGACAATATTGAGCAGGGCACGTAAAATCCACTGACGCGCTACTAAATGGAGTGAGCCAATGGAGTGGTGGGCAGCTTTAAATCCACCGGTGGTCACTTTGTCGAGTGTATAGCGCCAGCTCCAGTTTGGTTTGCGACAACTTAAGCGGCGGTGATGGTGGATGGCCTGAGGACCAACGATTTGTCTGACATCAAAAATGCAGTTTTTCATCTTGTGCAGCGCATGGAAGTTTGCTGTGGTGCGACCTGGCCAGTCATAGCCCTGCAAAAATACCGCGTGTCTGCTTGATTCTGATGTTGGTGAATTGGAGTGACGACAACTGAAGATGTTACAATCGACTTCTGTGATGAACGGTTGCTGTTGTGTGGTTCTGCATTCTGAATTTGCATGACAGCATCAAACTAAATGGTTGCAGATGCAGGAGCAGCGATCTGAGGTCGGAAAACAGCAGTACGAGGTCATGGAGGGCTTGAAATCGGCGACGATGGATGGACGACTGGAGTCTGTGAGCGTCGAGCACGAAGGCCATGAGCATGGAGGCTTTTGGTCATCGAGGTGGATGGATGGACGAGCGATGAGATGCGGATGGCGACGAAAAATAATGGAGTTCAAATTCGCAAACACTGAGCAGTTGTGGTTGCGCCGGCGTCGTCGCAAGCTGAAAGGGGGCGGTGGTGGATTCGAAGCGTCGGGAACCCCCGTTTTCATCCTGGGGAGAGGGTGACTGTTATCGATGATCGTCGATTTTCAACTGCAACTGTTCAACAGCAATTCAACAGCAATTCATTCAGCAATTCAACAGAACAATAACATTTCAGCAATGGAACAATAAATAATTCAATTGTCGAGCTACTGAAATGGTGATTTATTCGTATGGTAAGAGTAAACAGGTTTAATGGTAGTTCAGGTGTTTTCAGTCAGTAAAATTTTCTTGAGTTTTAAATTCAGCCTGTTTGTATTCTTCAATGTTTCTTCGGGTCTCAGAAATCTCAATTGTTTGTTTTATTTTGCCGTTTGGGTTTCCGCTTTTTGGTTTGTTCGTTTAAATCACTGGCCACGTTTCAGTAACAGTTTTGTCAATGTCAAACAAAATTTTGAATTGGTTACGCAGTTCATTATTTTCAGTAATTTTGATTTGTTTTGTCAAGTTGCGAGGCCCCCGGTACAGAAGTTGTTTGGATTGTTTCGAGAGGGGCGGTAAAAACTTGTTGGGTTGCATTAAAAAAGTAGTTTAGCTTTGTATCAAATATGTTGTAATTGTTTTCAAGTTTTCCAGTTTTGTAGTTTCATGGTATTGATTTTTTTCGGGTCTTTGCAGTTCTTGAATTTTAGGTTTTCCGTGTTTGCAGTTTAAGGTTTCAAGTTTGTGTAAATTTCAAGGATTTCAGGCAACAGTGATTCTAACAGTTTGTTTTGTTTCATGTTTCCGGTAGATTGATTGTTTGGTTGAAATGTGGGTGTAATTTGGTAACCTTGTGTTTCGTTTTGTTTGTATTATTCAGGAGCTTGTGCAGGCCTCTGGCATGTTCTCGTGGTTGCGTAGGATTCCGACACTCGGCTACGTAGGGAGAAAATCGTCGCGAGGTCGCTCCGTATGGGGGAGTAGGGTCCTGTAATGGCCTACTTAAGCCTCGTGCTTGGGCTTTGTGACGGTGGCCTCTGTGCGTGCTGAGAGTGTGCGGTTTGACTGCGTATAACAGGGTGCGTGCGTGCAGACGCTAAGCTACTCTTTTTTCTGAGTAATAATTGTGGTCTTGTTTGATTGGTTA
>JASANC010003604.1:0-29851 GCA_030248135.1 Theristus sp. LFF4_11 | reverse complement strand
GTTTTGTATGTTTTCCAGAGCTACCACCGCCGCCATCGCCGAACACAATGGATATGGGCTACACGGGCGTGCAGCGTTAGTGATTTTTTTGTTTTTTCAGAGAAAAAGAATTTAGTTTCAACGTGTTTCTCAGTGGCGCCGTTACAGCTGCTGAGGATGAGAATCCCAGATGTATTTCGTATTCGTTTCAGAATACATAGTATTTTATTCATTGTTCAGTCCGCAACAAGCCACCTATTATGTTGATTTGTTCCACCCCTCTGGGTCCACCTATCCCCACACGCCTCAATGAGCGACATGGAGCAACGCGGATGGGAGCCAGCGAATCAGCGAGTCTCATCATCGACAGGCAATCGAAGCAGCCGTGGTGTCCCGCTGCCTGGTCGGGTGCCAAGTGCCGTATTTGGAGAAGGTTGGTACTGTGGCTTTTGGGGGCACTGGGGAGAACCTGGATTTTGGTTGGATATTGAATTGTCGGCGATTTGTTTGTTGAACATGGAGATTATATTGGATGGTGATGGTGAAGGGAATTATATTGGAATTTGCGTTTTTGAAAGAAAAGAAAACATTGCAATTTGAGTTCTTTCGTGAAAGAAACCATAAGAGAACATTTTAACATCACCCGTTTTTGATCGACCCAATTTTTGAGTTCCTTGATGGTGGCCGTCCACTTGTGGTGCACGTTCTGCTGGTCTGCTAATCTTAGTGACTGCACTGATCTTACATCAGCCTACACTCCTCAGCGCCTGTTTCATTAACTTTCAGTGATCGCAGTGTACGACTACACGGCCGACAAGCCGGATGAGCTGACGTTTGCAGAAGACGCCGTGATTTACGTGTTGCGCAAGAATGAGGACGGCTGGTTTGAAGGCGTCAGCGAGGGCGTCACCGGACTCTTCCCTGGCAACTATGTGGAGCCGTGTTTGTGACTGCAATCGTTGATCCTTCAATGGCGTGTCGAGCTTGGCTTTTTTGAGCGTTAGCGAGTATTATCTTTGTGAAAAATATTGTCCCTCTCTAAGTGTATGGTCCTTGAAATTGGTTGTTTTTCGTTGTCATTTCATTTCATCGGACAACTGGAAAATGAACAGTTTTACATGTTTTCTTTTAGTTAGCAATCGTCGACTATTTTAATTTGTCGGTTTGTCATTGAGTCTTCAATAATCTATTACTTTATTTATTGTTTTTATTCCAAGTTGACTGCGTTGCTCAGGTGCTTGCAGGCGAAATCGAAGCGTCGTTTACAAAATCGCTGGACGCAGAACGCCTGTTTGCAATGCGAGCTCCGGTTTCAGCTGCACGCAAATTAGAAACACGTTCATTTTTTATGTTTTTATTAGTTGGGTATCCAACTGATTGAAAAATTTAGATACTGTAACTGGTGCTTTTTGTAATCGTGATTGCGTTTGCTTCAGTTGTATGCTTGTTGCAAAATTTACCTTCCTTATTTTTTTGCTTTCTCGTCGCTGATAAAAATATTTATGCATAACTCCACGGATGAAGTATATCGTTCTGATTTTAAAACATTTGTAATTGCTTGTCAATCTATCTATTTTTTGACGACTGATAAAATTACCCAAATATCGAAAAAACATTTCCAAAGTCACATCTCTCTAGCTTTATGTTCGCTGCTCGTCGCGTCGTCAAAATTGGCAATTTTAGCAGCGTGTTTCGGAGGGGCATGGCCAGCAGTAAGTTGCCACGGAATGTGCTTTTTGGCTCATTTAGCAGCGAACATCGTGTGTTTCAACTTGGGGTATAGTTCGACTAAATGCTGGTTGGCTGTTGCGCATTATACTGGCATCATCGGTGTGATCCAAATCCATCCTTTCATCTTGTTAAATAACATGTGCACTCAGGCTCTCACGAAAGCCCGGAGGGTGCCCTCAAAGCAGCCGGTATCGCGGTTGACGACGTAAAAAGTGTCCCCGACGAGCAATGGCGCAAGGTGCTACCGCCTGAGGTGTACCGTGACGAGGGAGAGCGGCACGGAGGCACCGTTCACGGGCAAATACGACAAGCACATGAAGAACGGATTGTACCACTGCGTCTGCTGCGGTGCGGAGTTGTTCGAGTGAGTTGTAGTGAATGCTTGAAAATGGTCGGATTTCTAGGCCCCATTTCAGAGCTGGTGCCATAAAGAATCTGCAAAATTTTGAAATTCTTACAGTTCGACCAGCAAATTCAACAGCGGATGCGGCTGGCCGGCGTTTCACGCGGCGCGCGGTGGAGGGGAGCTGGAGAAGGACTCGAACATCGTCAGACTGACCGACGAGAGCATACCCGGCTATCCGAGGGTGGAAGTACGCTGTAAACAGGTTGGCGATTGCAGTGTGTCCCACGTTAGTGTGGGACCGTGAGAATAGGGTTTTCGGTTGAAAGCGAAACGGAAATTGAAGCGCTGGCAAAAATTGTGATTTTCACTGTCATGTTAATAATTGCAGCCAATGCCGTGTGCTGTAGTATTTTGAAGTCGAACTGTAAATCGTGGACAATCTGCTGGTATGGTTGGGCTCATTTTTAATTAGGCTCACTGATTGGTCCAACTAGGTCTATGCTGCCACATTAAAATGCCATGGTTATATACTGGTAATGCACAAATTGCGTCATATGTTTTGCAGTTTGACTGTAGTGAAAGAAGTTTTTTTAGCGTTCATTTTTTGCTTTTAAATCCAATTTCAGTGCAACGCGCACCTTGGTCACGTTTTCGATGACGGTCCGCAGCCGACTGGTGAGCGGTTCTGCATCAACAGCGTCTGCTTGGCGTTCGCACCAGACACGATCACGGACAAACAAAAACAGTAGCTTTATTGGAACATAACTTTGAGTTGCAATCTTGATTGGCCCAATTGTGCGCGGTGACTTTTTAAAGACTTGGGTGGAATAGTGTTTTGCTTTACGGTGACTCGGGATTAAAAAAGTTATAGTTTTACTTTTTGTTC
The DNA here is from genome assembly GCA_030248135.1 of Theristus sp. LFF4_11. Lineage (NCBI taxonomy): Eukaryota > Metazoa > Nematoda > Chromadorea > Monhysterida > Xyalidae > Theristus > Theristus sp. LFF4_11. Next base: position 26,909 of record JASANC010003604.1, on the reverse strand, counting down.
GATGACCACTCTCACTTTGTGTCGCCCAGGGTAGAGCAAATATTAATTGGACCGCCCTTGTTGCGCTGCAGCTCAAATGGCCACTAAAACTCCCAATGCAAAAAAATAAATTGAGTAAACAGGTTGAACTTGCCGTGTTCACCTGTTATGTTTGTCATAAACACCAAAGGAAACTTGAACATTATGAAATGGAAAGATTTACATGAGCACGTATCACAGAATCACAAAAGTTCGCATTGTGCATTTATTTCTCAATGCAGGCAAATTCTGTGGCTGCTGACGGATCGGATCCTGCTGGTTTCAACCATTGTAAATTATCCAAGCCCAGGGCGCCCTGGTTACGGCCTTGATTTTCGACGATGAAGAATAGCTGTAATAGTCGAATTCAGATAGAGGATTGAATCGGACAAAGACATTTCACGTCTTCATCGAAGTATTGAGCGATGAAGTCCAGTAAACATAAAAATAAGATTGGCAATTCACAGTGCCTAAAATGGCCCAGTCAAATTGTAAATTTTCTCCTGGTTTGTCTATTTGTTCGACTAACTGGAACTGACGAACGAGCTCTCGCGGTCTTCGCCTACCAGGCGAAACCGCAAAAATAGTGTCCATCATTCGCGATGTCGGTCACTCGAGACTGACGAAGCAAAAAAATTATGCAGTGCACAAAAGCCTAAGTGAAAATTTTACCCGTTTCGTGCCCTTCGGCACCAGTAGATTGTCCTGTTTCCAGTTTCGATCGGTCGGATCGGCCAGCGGGTTTGTCGTGAACGGACAATTGTCGGGAGTGTTCAGGCAAACTTGCAGTTCAAAGTCGTACACGGCCTCGTAGCTGTCGAATCGTAAAACTCCGTCATTTGGCACGTTGATTGGCCCGCTGTCAAGCGCGGCTGTTTCGCCCGGCAACAGATATGTGGCCAAATACTTGTCAGATGGGCCGTCGCCTGATACACGTGGTATTGAAGTTTGAAAAAACAGCTGGAAAGTGCTTGGGCGACAACGCTGATAACAAGACTACTTTCATCTTCAAAACAGGGAAATAATGCTTTGACAAAAAAACGGAAACAAATCACGCTGCACTAACGCCCTCCAGGCACTCCCGTGATTCTGTTTTCGAATCGGCCACTGTGTGTCGAGAATCCTTTGTCCAGTTGACCGAACACCGGGGAGTCGGCATCCTCAGCCGGTCCCAAAAAGCCGCACGGTGGGTCTGTCAACAGAAATTCGTTCGTGTGACTACGGACAAGCTCCATTAAAAGGCTAAGTTGCGGATGAAATGAGCAATCGCACAATAGTGCACGATTTGTTCATGCAATGGACCGGACGAGTTGACCTCAGGCAATTCATTATTGCCATTAATTGCCTCTTAACGGAATCATTCGGCATCGTCTTTTAAAACGACGTACCTGCGCAGTTCAGCCGATTGCACACGTGCTCTTGGTCCTCATTGTTGCCACACGGCTGGAAGGTCACGTGGATGCTGTCGATCATGGCGATTCCGCCACCCGGCTCGACAAAGTTGTCAGCCACAATTAGAATCTGCGGTGAAACACTGCCGAATTTACAGGCTGTCAATGTGATACCAGACCACGATTTTAATACACTCGTTGGTTGCATGTTGCTTCATTGTCAAACCAATTCAGTAAGAATTCATTTATGAATTCGTGAATAAAGCCGATTAAAAGCTTTGTCTCAGCAACTGAAGATTGCAGAACACAGCTTAAACTCATAGGTACAAGAAACCTGGAAATGCGAGTTTGGCGGTGCTGGTATGGCGACCGTCGTTGGTCCCGGTGACGAGTCCCTCGGCACGTCGATGCACTCCATTTGCCCGGTGCCCGTGTTCGTGCCGACCTCAGTGGTTTCCAGGCAAACGTGCAGTTCCGCCTCTTTCGTTTGCCAGTGCCTGTTGAAACGCAGTTTGCGGTTGTAACAGGCCAGCAAGGCTGACAGAAACTGCAGAACACTTGCAAACACTGGCAAATCGTCTCACTGAACAGTGATCACTTACTCGAGTATCACTTCGACATTGCCGCTGGCACATGAGATCGGACACGAGACGAAGCGCGCGTGCGTGTCTCGGTTCTTTTCGTGCGCGGCCGTCAGCATGTAGCCGGTTTCTAGTACGGTGAAAAATCGAAACTGTTTTTGTTATTCTAGCCATATCGATTTGCAAAACATTCTAACTGGTGCCAAACTGTGAAAAGTTGGAGAACAAGTTGGAACACTAAAAACACAAAACTCCATGAAACCATACGAGGAGGTGGAGCGTTGAAGTGCTGCTCGAAAATGACCGGCTCCGGTCGTCGAGTGCTTGTTCGGAATTCCAGCTCATCGACTGGTGGCTGCGCGTTGCCCCAGCAGCACGGTTGGCCATCAAAGTGGCATGTCAGCTCTTCGGGGCCACTGACGGGACTGTTGTGTTCGAGCCACACTGAACTTGTTTTTGGCCAAAATTGATGTATCCAAAGATTCAGTGGAGTGAATTTCCAAAATTTACAATTGTAAAGTTCAAAACAAGTTTCTTTAAAGAGTGAATTTACAGTTCACCCACTCTCGTCATCGTACGGCACCGTGTCTTTGCCGTCGATTCCCATTTTGTCTGCAAACAAATGGACACTTTAAAGGTGTTATTCGTTCTGCTTCTTCAAAATGGTCGTGCTATGAGCAAACTTTTTAGCGGATTGATCGCATCGTCATGCCCGCTCGGATGCGTGTTCGGCTCTGTTTTGCTTGTTTTCTTCGCGCACGATGACGCTGAAAATTTTGATTTTTGATTCCAAATGTTCTTTCACAATCCAACAATGGATAGCTAGACCAGGCTGATTTCGGTCAGATTTTTGGAATACTGCTGACCTGAATGTAGCTCAAGCCAGACCAAAACAGCAACCAGCGCGCATCGTGCTGCAGCTTTTTTGGTCATGTTTTCGTCTCGTGTCGCACCAATGTGACGTGAATTTCACTGAAAACGTCAACAAATCGCATCAAGGATGAAGAGTTCCGACGAATATCAAAAAACCCGTATCAGAGACGCAACTAAATTCATGATTTGTTGCTTATCGTAAAAATGTGTGTTTTTTGCTTAAAAACTGCACATTCATCCTTAAACAACTTTTTAATATTAGTTGCTTCACGTCATGCTTTTGCAAGTAAACATTCAAGTTCAACACATGTAACTCGCACAATTATGCGAAATGACATTCGAGTTAACAAAAAGAAATAGAAATGTTTATTTTGCTTTTGCTACACGCAGACTCATGTCATCATTCACAGAACATCATGTAGGACATGTTGAAAGGGTACTTGAGAAACAATAATCAGTGATATTTTACATTGAGTGAACGAACACCCCATGAGAAGTCATGACTGTATGACACTGAGTTTTTATAGTTGATTTTCGTGGTACATTTGAAGTGCCAACTTTGTCGATTTGAAGTGAGCCAGTTTTCTAAAGACTAGCGATTATCATGTATGACGCCTCGTCGCCTCTAAACTTTATTTTCTGCCCTTTGTTGTCGTTTTTGTTGTGCTCCTTGGGGTGGCCTTCTTTTTGATTGATTATTCAACAAAAGACGGCCACAATGTACCCTTGGAAGAGTACCAACTAATGTGAACTTAATTTACCAAAACCTCACACTTTTTCCTTCCACTAAAATTGACGTTGAATTTTTTGACGTCAAAAATGCATTTATTGATGCTTTCCAAAAATTTAAAACAAAATTGAAATGTCAAAAGTCTTTCATAGCGAGGGGAGCTGTTTTGAAATCGGGTTGATTTAACGAAATGGAACACAAAGTACCGTACTGTGAGGATTTCATCAAGATTGAAACAAGTTATGCCACAGAGAAGAGAGTTGTCAGCTCTAAACTTTATTTTCGCACGTGAAGTATCAAATTTCACTGATTGTTTCAAAACCAATGTCAAAAAAGCGTCCCAGCTGTCGAAAGATCCAGTCATCCACTTTTTACTATATTACAAGGTGGGTGTCATACGATTGGCCACTCCACTAGTCAGTAAACGAAACGAGTGCAGCTCAATACTTCTGAACACTAATGTTTTAAGTGAGGTTAAACGAAGGGTTATGCGCAATTTCGAAAAAAGTTGTTTTCACCGAAGACAATGCATCACTAAAACGCTTCGGGTGCAAATTTAAAACAGTTGTTGGCAATATTGCAAAGAAAAACGCATAAGATTTCGTCGCGTTTTTGCAGTCAACTTGTAGTTGTGTGCTTTTTAACCGCTTACCAGCATAATCCGTACTGCCACTCAGTAGTTAGCGGTTTTGTGAATCTGTGTGAAGGCCAGCTTCAGTTTTCGGGCTAGTTTTTAACTTGAGCAACTTTTATCGCATAGAAGACGGAAAACTTATTACATTTTGTATCTGGAACATTCTGATTGTGCGACTGTTACGCTGTCAAAACATGTTGCTTGTAGTGTTCCAAGTAATTCTCTGGTTTAAAACACGAAGAAAACCACTGCTGTTGTTTTTCTGGTGAACCCGCCCGTGGAGATGTGGTTGAATTTTTCTAGCTCAATAAATTTACAGCAATGCACGCGCAACTTTTTGAAAAACGATAAATATTTTTTTGGGGTTTTCAGCTGTTGTTTTTATGTCGCGGACACTGTAAATAAATATGATAACCTTTCGAACAACACGTTCTGTGACTTCAACAAAACTTTTTGTGTTTCCTGAGTGAAGATTTCAGAAGAAAACAAAGCGCTACCCGATATTACCCATCTTTTTGGCAATTCATAAAAAATCCCGGTGGCAAATTATGTAATGCCACGTAATCTTTCAATTTTATTTTGAACGTACAATACGACAACTGTTTTCTCGCTAACTTATGCATAGTTTTGTATTGCATCTTTTGTCTTCAGAAGCTGAAAGCTAGTGTTTTAAGGCCTTTCCAATAAACACGTTTGACGCTTCAAAAAATCTGATTTTGTAATTTAGCTCTGCTTAAAAACGCTAATTTCAATTGTACTACTGTGGTTCTAAGGGCCAAGTAATGGAAGCTGTGTGCTGGAAAAAGTTGGGAAATAAAACGGTTTTAAAACCGAACACAAAACCGTTTTTTCTTGGCAATGTAAAAAACAGGTTTTCCATCCCAGGGAGAAAGAATAACAAGAACCGAAGTTTAGAAACGAAGTACGAAATAGGAAGAAAGGTCCCACTCCCTCCTGTTCTCATCTAATAGGAAGAAATAGGAAAAGGAACACAGTGTATCTCGCTAATATATGCAACTAGGTGATTGGTTGGTCATAGCAATTCTCAGCGCTGATTAATTGGTCATGAGCAAATCTCAGCGCTGATTGGTTGGTCATTACGTCATGTTGCATATATTATCCAGAATGACTGTAGGAAGAAACAGAACAGCACGAAGAATTAATTGTTCAAAAACCACGTCAAATTTGGCATACAATTGAGTTTCTAGACTTTTTTATTTCATTCAAAATTGGCGCGCCCCTTAAACCCGAAAAAAGCTGCCATGTTACGTTATTATATCCTTTTTGTAATAAAAAATCTATCGCGCTTGTTTTTCAATCCCGTCTTGCTGTAAGTCCAACACACACGCGCACAAACAAACAATATGCACGACTCGCAGCGCAGTATAATTTAAAAAAACATTTAAATTTTGGCGCCAAATATGATATCAGAGCGACACAGATGAAATGGCGCCAAAAACTAAGGAGTCTTCGAACCACAACGAGAGCACCCAGTTGCTCCCGGCGGGCGATTTGAGCGCTGACATGGAGGCGTCTGACGACAAAATGCAACAGTCGAGCGGTTAGTGTCAACTACAATGTAGGTTACAGATTGATTGAGGATGAGTTAAAGGCATGTTGGTTTCACTTACAGTCGGACTGGATAATTCGGGCATTGCTGATTGGCTGGCGCGTAAGCGTGAAGCAAAAATTTTTTTTTTTTTTTATTTTTTTTTTTTTTTTTTGGGAAAAGGTTTTTTAAAAAAAAATGTTTTTTAAATTAGAACAAAAAAAAAAACAAATTTTTATAGCGAGTTTTATATTTTTGAAAAAAAGATCCCCTTTTTCCAGTCCTCAAAAAGTTGCTGCTTTTGTTTTATGATTTTTTTTGCATTCAATATTCAGTTGTTTCAGCAAGTGGTGCTCGAAAAGGGTAACATTTTTAGCCACACGCTTTGATTTACAACAACGAGTTGACATAGCTCATTATCAAAGACTTTTAGGGGCCACAGACATGGTCAAATACATGTCTATGTTTTAAAGAAACTAACTTTCAGCCGCCCAATCGCAACCGCCAGTCGATGAAGACGCGAACAGCGAAGCAGAGCGAATGCGCCGAAAGCCTTGGTGGGACCGCGCGTGGTTGCGCTCGCAAGAGTTGGGCATTCAAAAGACGCTCTTCTGGATATTCACCGCAATGATGTACCAAGTGATCGGTGCCTGGATCTACATGGCTATTGAGGGTTTGTTTGAACTTACTGTACCATTGCGTATGATTGGCGGAGTTAAATAGTGGATGATTCGGATGTCGTCTCTCGCGTCTCGCAGCCTTAAACTAGCAGTTTTGTAATTCATTATTTTGTCGTGTGATTGTGCGTTGTGTAAATAGCGTGTGTCTGTCTTAATAATCTCTCAGAATAATGTCTTTGAAAACCACTAATTGACTGACCAAACCAGCTGGTCGGTCAAAAACTGACGAAATTTGCAGGTCCAGCGGACGAGGTGAAACGTGTGAACGACTTCCACGAGCAGGCAACCAAGTTACGCAACCGGGAAGTCTGGATGAATAAACTGGTTGATGGCGTTTACACGGTGCAAACGAGTCCCGAACCAGAGGCGGTTAGCAATCTCAAATTCCAGTGTCATCAAGCCTTTTTTATTTGGCTAATTGTTTTTGTTCAGCAACTTTTTTTCAAAAACTATGGCCATTCAAAACGTGGATAAAAAGTCTCATGTAATGGCCAATTAATGGGCCATCTAGTTTTGGATTGCACAATATATTTTTATCAGTTTTAACATTTCCAAATGCTCAGGACAAGGAGCAGATGTACCGTGATTTGGTCGAGCAATACGAAATTGCAATGGGCTTCAATGTTACTTCGATTGAGCCGGTAATGAAAGGCGAAGGCTGGTCGTGGCTAAATGCTGCCTTCTTCTGTTGCAGTCTTTATACCAGCATCGGTAAAAAATTTTTACTAAAAACCTCGTTTTTGCTGTGATTATGCTTTCATTTAGAAAACAAATCATTTTTTGATACGAGATGACTTCAAGATGCAATCCTGAATTTAAGTCAGAAATCAGACAGCTGACGCTCAAAATTCTTTTGGGAATGCAAAAAAGAACCAAAATGCGTTTTTGTGAATGCCGCTTTCACAGGTTTCGGCAACCGTCTGTACCCGCAGACGACCATCGGCCGCGTGATCACCATGATCTACTCGTTCATCACGGTGCCGATGTTCCTTGTGCTCACGAGCGATCTCGGGTTGATCGTCTATGAATGTCAGTTTACACAGTAGCTGGATACGTTGTATTCGGAGTGTTCGGTTCACCACTCAGTATCTATTGTATTGTTTGGGTGTTATTTGCGTTCAGTGTCCGTCTGTTCAGTGTCTTGCCGAGACCATCAAACTATACGACATGTGTGGGATTACTCAGGAGTTCTTAACCAAAAAAATGTTATTCAAGAACGTACTTAATTTTTGCTCCATTACACCACGCGGCTTCTACTCCACTTATTACCGGATACTTCAAGGGATCTACTACTGTTGGTGGATCACGGTCAGTGGGTGGCGCGCGGGTCAGACGACCGACTTCACGGAAGAGCAACGAAGAGGCTTCCGGACGAAAGAGTACCGCGACGTGTACGACAAGACGCTGCGCACGTTCCCCGTCGCCCTGGGCGCGTTGATGTCGATCGCGAGCTTGGCGCTGTGCTCTGGACTGGTGTTGTTCTTCGAGCCGACTTGGAGCTACAACGACGCCAATTATTATTATGTGACCAGCTTTTTGTTGATTGGTTAGTAAGGAGGCCCGAGCTCGCGTAAGTTAAAACAAGTCGCTCGCTCCCCCCATACGGTTTAATTTTGAAAGTCCGTCATGCTACAGCGCTGCCTGCTACACCCAGAGTCGGCCTGAAAACCACCAACTTGTCTTGAGGGGAATGGATCAGTTTTATTGACCCGGTAAGCCATATCGGCAGTTTTATTGGTTGCAAACACTGGTTTATAAATTTGCTATTCTTCAGTTTGACGTCAAAAACTAGTCTTACTGCTATTAATCGCAGCCTACAAGGGTTTCCCATTCCATAATCGACCAGCAACGTTATTAAAGGTTCCTCGATTAAGCCATCCAAGACTAAGAATGACCAGATCAACGACCTTATAGACTTCCTACGCTGCCCGACTAAATTTAAATTACGCAAAATCACTTCACCAAACCCCGTAGTCAACCTGTCTAACCTTGTTGTTGTCACACCTAGCACAGATCTGCCAAAACTGATGCCAACCAACGTGCAGGTCTCGGTGACATCACACCATCAGCGCCCGAGAAAGCGCCTGAGGCGACACTGATCCCGCACATCGTGCTGTTGGTGTTCTCGATCACGTTCATCGGCCTCTTCCAGCACGTGCTCTCGCGTCGCATTGAGCTCGCGTACGAACAGATCAGCTACGCCATACACATCGAATTTCGTACTCGACTGGTAAACGAATGGTCGACTTTTTATTTGCAATCTGCAAAATTTTAGCCCACATGAATACACTCAATACAGAAATGAAACGAAGCTTCTGTTTGAGTTTGGGTTTGCTGATTTGTTTTCAGCTTCAGCAAAAAAAACAATTTGGTACCTGAAAACGTGTAGAAGAACTCTGTTCAGTGGTGTTGCCAGTTTTTTGAAAAAAACTGCTGCTAACAAGCTCTGTCCAAGCGAGATTAGAAGCTAAATTTGAATGGAACACGTTGATTGGCGAACTCAACCGGGCGCACACCTATCTTCTTTGAACACTGATTTCAGGTCGAGCCAGACATCAGCACAATGAAGGCGAACCAGGGCCCGATCTCGGAGGAGGCGCAGATCGGCCTTATCGCTCGCAAGCTCGGCTCCGCTGAGTCGTTCTACTATTCCTCGATGGACAGTTCACGTCGGAAACTATTGCATGAAACCTGGCACAAAAAGGCGAACCGAAAGAACAAGGAGATTCAGACGAACCTGCCGAAACGCGAGGTCGGCTCGCAGCATTTAATGAATGTGGAGGACACGGACGTGTACAATTTCGGCGACGACTTGGGCGAGGAACCGCCGAAGCCGAAAAAAATCGAGGCGCCTGACATGCGGCCGTACGTGTATAAAGTGATGGATTGAGGGGGGAAACGAGACATTGCAACAATCGGTCGCATTCTGTTGACAACAATGACCATTATAACAACACATTTGAGACCAAGAATAACATATTGCTGCATCATTTTGTTGATCAAAAACCAAAAATTGACGATTTTTTATGGATTGAAAGTTGTGTGAAACCTCAGCATCTGCAAATGTTGTTTCGCGTTTTTTTACTTCACGCCAAACTGATATTATTGTTTGCAGTGCAATGTTTGTTGGTTTTCGAGTAAACTGTTTTTCTTAGTGTATGGTACAGTATGACCGAATAAATGAGGCAGTCCAGTCCTTCTATTTTCCATCAAGGCGGGATCAGTCGCCGCAAACCAGGAGTTGTCCTTTTATCTTTGATCCGCAAACCAACTTTTTATTTCACAACTATTTTCAATGAACTTTATTTGCATCATTTTACTTTTTATATTTCCAGCAACGAATCGAAATCACATGTTTGTGTGTGTACTTACAGAAAATGAATAAATTAAAAATGAAAAGTTAAGAGTATTGCAAAAAATTGGCACACTACAATGTAAAAATGCATGAAAATAATAGATAATAATTATTTAAAATTTTTCAGTCAATAACTAGTCATAGAAACAGCGAAAATTTGAGTGAAAAAAGTAAAGAAACGGTGCAAGAAAAAGTTGATAGTTTTGGTCTGTTTCTTCCATCAAGCTTGTCACTCAAAAGAGTGCATCGATTAGTTTGTGAATTGCCAATGACAATGCCCAAACAAAAAAGATAATCAAAATTGGCTATTCTGAGTTCTGTGGAAAGTAGAAAACAAAAAATATGCACACCAAATTGTTCTGCGAAGCAACATAGTGTTTTTGAAACAAGAAACAAACAAACAATATTTTGGTCCCGCGAACGTTAGATGTAAGGAGCACAAAAAGACGAAAAGAAAGAACACAGTGAAAAAAATGAAAACAGAGGCTGTGTGAAGACAGACAAAAAACGCGCAAAATGTACCAGTGATAGTGACAGTGAAAAATTCAATTTCCACAACAACAACGTTACAGCGTGTGGGAATAACAATAGAAAGAACCAATGAATCAAAAATAACAAATCAAAATTCATCAAGCACCCAACAAACAAATGAAAACAACACAACGCACAATAAAAATCAAATGTCTATAAATTATGATATATCACACTATTTTCTTTCAATTACAAGTTCAAAATTCATCTCAATGAATAAATTTTCCATTTCCATTGTCCATTTTACAGAACTCAAAAAAACTAAGCTGAAAACAGCATCCTGGGTGTTATTTCAAAAAAAGTAAAAAAACAACAACAAGAAGTGGTCATTTAAGCAACAAAAGAATGATGCCATCTGATCTAACACGTTTACCATACTTATGAAAAGGCACACAGTGACCAAAATGAATAACTTCAAATAGTGAAACCAGATGAAGTAACACTTAGTCGACTAATCAAAACAAAACAAAAAAACCGTCCGTCACTGTTATGCTCGAAATCATGCAATAGATAATAATAGCTAACAACATTGATTTTCGGACAGGATAACAGTAAGATAAAAAGAAGAAAGAGCAGTGATAATAGCTGAGTTTTACACACGTATTCACAACAACTCAACGTTCCACTGGTTTGGTTTTGTTAGAACTTCAAGATTCGAGAAATTCAAGACAAAACGCACAAATACGACCATTCCAGCCCACATCCATAACCGTGTACTTGTCAAATAAAACACACTGCAGAACAATCAGCAATAAACAACCGAACTATAAGCCACTCATTTGAACCTGTCAGACAACTATGATGCAATCATCCATTTACTGCTTCTGTTTACACCTGCAAAACCGTGCTCTTACTTACAGATCTTACTGCTAGTAATCTTCTCATCCTCATGATCGTCGAGCATTTAGCAAGAAAGAAATCAGGCAAAATCGATCAAAGGTTACTGTTAGGATCACAGGTCAGCAGTAAGACCGTGTCAAGACCGAACACAGCAGCACACCATTCGCCATGGGCGAATTCTCCTTGATCACGATGACGTCATCAGCAGCGTGTCCGAGCGGTTTACAGAGTGTACAAAGAACAAGCGAACACCGTGGCCTGTCAACTTCTGTAGCGCGCCACGGCCGGACTGGCATTGTTGCTGCTGGTCGAGTTTGTGCTGGCGAAGTGCTCGTTCACCTGGTCGTCGTCGCTGTCGACCGCGTCCATCGCGAACGAACTGCGGTCATCCGAGTAGGCGGAAGCTCGTGATTGGCTGTGCCGCGTCAGTGTCGCACGCTGATTGGCTGGCTTGACCGTGATGATCAGGTTGCACGCGTTCGCGACCATCATGTCCGTCACTTGGTCGAGCGTCTTGCCGGTCACCTGCGGGGACAAGTGGGCATGTGGTGTGAAGCCAAATTTGCGCTGGCAAAGGGTGGGACTCGCTTGGGTGCCGTGATTATCATAATTTAGGGTGTTGTGAGATTGTGATGATGACCAGGTTAATTTGTGGTCATTTCAGTTCGTGTTCGTACCGTTTCGTGAAGTAGCTCTTAGCCACAAACCACAACAGCCACAAACCACCCACTACAACGGCTAAATGTCATAAATGTTCGATTTTTTTTCACAGAACCACCGATCAACAACAACAGCTGACTACAAAGCAGCACATTTCCAACAGCAACCAAACATGGAACATCATTAAACCATTGACATTAATAAAACACCACTGAGACAGTCAATAATTGACATAAAGCCAACCGAACCGACCTCAATGGAGTTTACTTCGAGCACCTCATCATTGACAGCGAGCAGACCGGTGGACTCTGCCAGACCGCCAGGCACGAGACGACTGATGAAGATGCCGGGCACTTTGATCACACCGCTCGACGTGACACGCACGGACGTGCCTGCAAGACGGTGCGAAAGGGTGGTGTTTTGGGGCAACGACGTTTTGAAAGGTATTTCAGAAGTCGTTTTTAAAAGTAGTTTTTTGAACTCTTTTTGAGAATTTTTTTCTGGAACACACTATTTTTGTCAGTGGAGTGCAAAATGTTCGGCTTGTGGCACCAACCATCGCGAATATAGAAGCCCAGCGGTTTATTGCTGCCGTGTTTGCAGAGGCGGACGCGCCTGTGCGTCTCCGGGACGACGTCGACGTCGATCACAGCGGACACCTGCACAAACGGTGGAACACAATGACACTGAGAAGCAGACTGTCTGTGAGAAACTGACACCGAGAAACAGCAAATACAGTGTGCACGGTCTAGCACGATAGTTCACTCACACCAATGCTGCTTCACGTACGTCTCATTGAAGCAGGCTGCACAATCAACGAACAACAACCGTCACCACACCAAAATCCAACCGTTAAAAGTAACCCAAAACTTTGCAGTTTTCTCTAATTTCTCCATTCTCCAAACTCCCTAACAGTTCAATCAATCGCTTGCCCAATTAGCAAATAGACCAATCATGCGCTAGAGCAACACAGATCAAAAAAATGTATGAGGGTTGGATCTCTGCATTTCGGCCCGGCCATGCCACGTATGGTGCCTCGTCAGTCGTCATCACAGAACGACAACCACCCCCCCCCCCAAAGACCTCAGCTCACCAATCGAAAGTCCTCCGGCATCGATATGTTGTAGTCGCGTTTGTTTGCGACCGTGGTCGGTGCGAACAACAGCTGCCCCACTGATAAGCCTTTTAGTCGTCGTCGATCGATCGCGGTCGTGCCGTAGCCGTATTTCTCCTCCCACGACTCGCCCTTGCGTTGGATCAGCAGACGTAACACGCCGCCGCGACTGCCCGTGGTGAGCGCGACGCGGAAATTCTACAGTGGGAAAATAGATGAACTTTGGGAAATAAGAAAAAACAGACAAATGGTCTGACTGGAAAAACCAGACACAGCAACCCAAAACAAACATCAGTCAATCAAATAAACATCAAACCGATTCCCATGCCCTTCAATCATCAATGCCGAACCCACATCATCGTTGGTGATGGGCAGCATGTCGCCAGCAGCGTCCGTGTAGCACAACGTGAATGGTATGTTGTCCAACGAATGCAACTGACAGACGAGCGTTCGAAATGCGTCCATCGATGGGGGAGACTGACGGGCGATGGAGAAACGACGAAACTCCGCGTCGAACTTTGACTTGACCTGTTTTGGGGGAAAGTGGAGATGGCGTGAGTTGTTGGAACAGAAGTAGGCAACTTTTAGTATCAACACACAAGCAGACAATGGGGCAAAAAACTTCTGCAACCACGATGGAATCAACTGTTGGTGTGCCACTGCCTGCTGGAATAGAAATTCCATAGCGATTCAGCCAAACAGTTGATACAGGGTTCAATCAATCGAACAATTCAATACAATTCAATAATCTGATCTTGATGTACCAATGCAATTCTGCTTTCAGCCAAAACCCTTCAATTAAAAAATGCTTCCAATCGTGGCTCACCTCAATGACGGTCTGTTGTGCGTGTTTTGCGGCGCGTCGCGTCGCTGGAGAAGATGAGCCCCGGTGCTTCGCTCCCCCAGAGGAAGCCGATGACCCCCCGGAGCGATACGACTCGGGCGCCCAGACGGCCGACATCGGAAACAGAAAATATTCGCTAAGGGTGTTATTGGATTTTTTTTAAATATTTTTAGTCGTGTTGTTTAGTCAGAATTTGTCACTTGAATTGTTGTTGTCAAAACTGTTGAAACAGTTTCTGAAAAAGTGGCATGAATTTTTTTTTAACATTTCAGTTAGTTCAAATTTCAACAGTACAGCAGCAAAATTCCAAGCTGCTTGTGAAAATTGGTAATATCACCACAATATGATCAACATTTTTGCGACACACATGAATTGCCTCTATTTTTTTATCTAATCCATGCTAATATATCACAGATAACCAAAAAATGCTTCATGTAACAAACCGAACCAACAAGCAACAAGAGATGAAAACAGAGAAACAACAAACCAGAAAACCACACCTATGTTTTTGATGTCTTCAATAAAAATCAAAAACATAAGCCAACATCAATCGGATCAAAAATGAAAATAATTTTGCAGATCCATAAAGTTAGTCCGACTCAGTGTCCTCTTCGTCAGTGATTTCGAGCGCATCAATCTCATCAAACAGGCTTTCGTCGATGTCGACAGCAGCAGTGTCAGCACCAAGCAACGCCACGTCCGACAGGCACAGCGTCGCGTCGTTCACGAACTGCTGCTTGCCCGTGAGACGCTGCTGTTTGCTCGCTGACGGCTCCTTCAACAAGTGAGTCGCGAGTTTTCTCTTTCTCATAATTCAGACGAGAAGAACAAATCTCATATATAAAATCTTCACGCCAACAATACAATTTTTTTTTCAAAACCCGAAAAAAATCAAAAAAATGTACAAAATTAATACAGCGCAGCGATACCCCAGAAAACCAACTTTTTCCTGTTTCTCTCTCAATGCACGGCGCTCACGATCGAATTGCTCCTTCCACGTCATGAATGACTCCACGGTGACACGAGTTCCTGGCAATTTTTGGTCGTAAATTCTGCTTTTCCAAAATTTCAATTTCAATTTTTTGACGACGATCATAAAACGCCAGGATTCGAACAAAAAACTGATTCTAATGCAACCTTCCATCTTCTGTCTGTCTCGTTCCTCCATTTCAATGCGTTCACGATCGGCCTCTTGCTGCCTTCTGACCTTCAATTCATCCGACAAAGTCGCTATACGCTCCTGTTTACAAGGAAATGTTGTTGAGACACATGCTGCCGCAACGTGTTGTAAAGAACGCCAAGTTCAGCTCCTCAGTTTTATCTGTTTCGAGGCAGGAACACAACATTATGAAGTGATATCATAACTACAGGCTGTAGTTGGTTACCAGAGTTCTTGCAATCAAAAAAAGCTGAGCACATGCAATGTATGATTAGCTGCAATATACAAACCAGATCAACCCAGTTCCCCCAGGCAAAAGCAACCATCCATATCAACCATTATCAGTTCGACTCACCTGCAACGTGCTAACTATCGTAAATGTGCTGGCCATGCCCAGGTTCTCCCCAGCAACAGCTTCGAGGTCGTTTGTCAAGCTTGTCACATAGTCACCATCAACAACATCATCGAGGCCTTGCACGCTCAACGTGGGAATGCTGCACGCAGGATAGTCGGCCTGCAGGTGGGTGGCAATAATATGATTGACCATCAAGTGAAAATGCTAGAAGTACACGGAATTAAGGCTGTTCGATGAAGATCTTTTGAAAATACTCGTTGCTGTTATGCACATCAGACAGCCTTGGTGATTGGTTGTATTTCCGTCGCATTGATTGGTCGTGCCAGTAAGATACGCCCAATCAGCGATGTTGAATTTTGACTGCGATTCGGGCATCACCACCAGAAAGACCACAAAATTCAAAAGCTGTCTTAGGAATCCCTGATTCTGCATTTCCGCAACGCGCAATGCGCCACCAACCGGCCACTGAACATGCAACGCCACCACGATCGTTTCATCTTCCGGTGCGTTTTCCTCTTCTGAGTCCGAGCCGGATGCGCCAACGTGCCCCTGCTGTTCGTTGTCGCACGCTGTCAGACGAACGACGAATGCGACCGAGGGATAGTCGCCTGAGACGAGCTCGAACTCGCTCGGGTAGATCGACTGCAGAACGAATGCATATTTGCAGACTAAAACCAGTTTGCGCTTGGCCAAACCAGAAATACCTGACCTGACCGAAAAAAAACAGCTTGTGATCAACGTGAAAATGAAACTGAACTGACACAGCACTAAAAAGTGAAATTTGCAAGCAATTTGCAATTGAGCCAATCATCTACAAGGTGATAAAAAACGTCAATAGGGAAAACGGCTGGTAGAAAACGGCTGGTATTCAGAACTGAAGCAACGCACGCCACACCCGCGAAATCGACGTTTGCAATTGTCTGATGCGCTGCGGCTAACAGTGTTGATTGACCGTTTTAGCTGAAATTTTCAACTAAATTTCTTTCATGGCTGTAAGTTTGAGCTCAAGAGGTTGCTTCAGTTTTGAATACCAGTCGCTTTCCCTATTGACGTGTTTTGGTCACCTTGCACTTGGCAATCGAACCAATCAGTAAGACACATGCACAAATCACAGATGCCAACCTGCAACGCCTCCAGCTCTTGCTGTTGCTCCTCAGCGTCGTTCATGGTGACAGTTCTGAGCGGTGAACATCATCAGTTTTTATGTACATTTACCGGTAATTTTTTGGGCCCGCTTTTTCAGAAAAATTTCAGGTTTTATTTCCAAAAAACTAAAATTTTTCCGATGGATCTATTTCAAATAAATTTCTAAATCCAAA
Source organism: Theristus sp. LFF4_11 (assembly GCA_030248135.1). NCBI lineage: Eukaryota > Metazoa > Nematoda > Chromadorea > Monhysterida > Xyalidae > Theristus > Theristus sp. LFF4_11. Next base: position 10,276 of record JASANC010003604.1, on the reverse strand, counting down.
AAACACGCACCCCTTGTGCGAGTCGGTTTGCGAAACCAACCGCAAAACAATTAGATAAGATCCGTTATTGACATGAGCGTAAAATCACTTTTATGCTGTGAATTGTAACGTAACAATAATATCGATGTAATTTCAAAAAAGACACCAGTCAATTGACAATGACCAAAAATTGATCAGACATAATAAAATTTTGGCACAAAATCATATGTCTTGAAGTTTTAAACACAACATTAAATATGACACGACCCCTCGAAATATCAAGAAAACAACTGAAACGCTTGACAACCATCCTAAACATGTGGCAGCTTGAAGCAAAAGTGAGTCATTCATTCGACTGCAAAAACGGACAAACTATTTTTTCTAAATTTTGACATTTGCTGCGCGTGAGAGAATTGTTTACATAACGAAACTGCAAACGTTAAAATGTAAAAAAATGCGAAACCGTGGAAAGCGTAAACACGGTAGATGTGATTAATATTAGTTTCCTTAACCTGTTGTACCTTAACGTTCGTAGCAATGCACAATCTTCTTTTCAAAAGTGCATGAAAAATGCGCAGCGTTTCATATGTAACTTTAATTGAGCCATAAAAATCAAATGTGTCACTAACATGATATTTTAACATTCTCTTTCGTTACCATACTAGTTGAATAAAGGCACAGATATTAGGTTGATAAATTGAGTTTATTTTGAAAGAAAGCGCACAAAAAACTTGCAGTTCCTGAAACAGTTGGCTAGAATTTCTTGTGAGAGAAAGTCATGTTACTTGTTTGCACAACCTAGCATGGCGTTTACCAAGACAACAACAACAAAAGCACCACATTGCAAACATAAGCGTATTCAAATATTAGAAAAAAAGCACTTTAAAAGTTACCCCGCTACCAAAATTCGAAACGTCAAAAGGCAAAAAAGCATTATCTGGTCAACACACATCACAACGATTTGAGAGAAAGCAACAGAAGAAAGCACAATTGATCTGTAAATCGATTGCAGTTGCAGAACAAAATTTCGGAACCCGACAGAAGCCCACCACTAACAAAAATAGTCAAAATATTGATTGGTAGAATTCAGTTAACACAACACAATCAAGTAACAGCTAGCTGATGCCCTGGAGAAGTCGAGAGACAAAACTCATAATCAACCAAATATAAGTAAAATTCTATTGATAAAAGTTCACCAGTTAGAGAAGATACACAACAATTTTTTGAGTCGGTGTTGCATTTGTTTCAAAACGAGAATTCATTTTTTACACTCTGATGATTTACGCAGTGATTAGCCGCTTTCAGAAGAACACAAACGCGTACAGAGAAGTCAAAGCACAAAGCAAGGCAGCCAATCAGCGTCGCGATCTAGATCGGCTCGAGCATCTTCTCGGGCACCAAGTCCAGTCCCTGATTGTCGCAGAACGAGTCCGGCAGAAACGGCCACGGGACGCAGTTGAAGTATTCGCAGAGCGTGCAACGCGTGATGGGCGTCACGAAGAACACGACGGTCAGCAGCAGCAGCAGCAGCACGCAGACGACCAGCGAGATCGCGACGATCACGATGCGCCGCGTGCGACCGGCGTCCGCGTCTGCGGCGTCGAATTGGATGTACGGGAAGCACGCTGCGCAGTGGCGGCGAAACGTCACGTTTATTTCAGTGTTGCTGATTTTGATACAAAAAATCGCGGTTTCCCAGCACACGAACACCGCGATGCCGCCCGACCAACCAGTATTTGCTCATAATTTGAGATTTAGATCCTAAAAATCATTCGATAGCTTACCTAGCGAGAGCAGCAGTCCAACGATGAAACCGAAAAAATGCGCCCAATTGTCGACCCACGGCATCAGACCGATCACAAAGAGAAACAGCGTCACTAGCGACAGCTGGCGGATCGCCTTCCACGGGTGCACGATCATGTTCCTGAAAAGTACGCTAGGGCCGAATAAATAATTGTATTTGTATTCTGTATTCTTGTATTCTTGTATTCTTCATCAAGGCGAAGACTTGGAGATGTCTTTTTCAAGAACGCCAAGATAATTCCAAATCGTGTGTGCAAGGGAGAAAGGATGAACAGAATAGTACGAACAATCAATTGGTTTAAATAACACGTCACATACCAACTGTAGATCGCATCGACGTACATGGCGGCCAAGAGGCCGAAATGAGAACCGGCCGGACCGACCTCGGGAATGTTCGGTACGAAAGTAGCCGAGCCGAGATAGCCTGAGTTGAAATGCAATCAAGTTTTGGATGAAACAACTGTGACAGTTGGACACTCTGACAGTCGGAAATAACATTCGTAACAAGCAAAGTTTGTAGCTTGCTGATTGGACAAAAACTTGACAAACCGGTTGCTTTAAAGTAAAATGCTGATTTATTAACAAAATCAGTGTAAAAAGTTCTTATTCTAATTAATAAATTTCTCTGCATGAAAAAAATGAACGAACCAGCCATGCCAGAGAAAATGTAAATGATCGCCATTCGATGCCAGCCGATCAGCTTCTCAAAGTCACGCATGATCACGTACTGCACCGCAACACTGCAGACGCAGTGCACAAGACTGAAAAGAGTAAAATTCATTGGCTAATTGCTAATTTCTGATCATAAAAAACAAGCTCAATAAATGAACAAAAAACGCAGTCGAACAAAAAACTGGAATTGAAAAAAATACAAAACACGGAATCCGTACCCAGCGTGCAGAAACAACGATATGAACAGTCGATAGATTTGATTCGGCGAATCGCGTCCGCTGAACGGCAACATGCCACAGACTTCGTTCATGCAGGACACCTGCAAAGCAACCTTAGATTCACACCTTCACGTCCACATTCGATGCCACACCGCCGATGTAACTTTGCTATGCGGACGTTTGGCACGATCGGTCAGCCAATCAATGGGCCTCCACCCTCCAGTGCTGTCAGTGCATTTCGGCGAAAATGTTTCGTCGTATTGTGTGTTGCGTTACATTCGCGACGGAAACTTCAGTGATAATTCCACGTACGCAATTCCAGTGCGCAAGAAATCAGGTTCCAAACCGGAACGCGGGCCACACAGCGCAAGTCTCCATTTTCGTGTCAAGAGCGACTCCCCAACCACCACAAAAAGCCAAGCACACGCCCGCCCGCCCCCTACCTGTGAGCACAACGTGGCCTCCTCGTGAAAGTACCCCCTGACAAAGTCACAGTACTCGCGTGTCGTGATCCTGCACTGGCCGTGGATGCCGATGCAGCACGGGCGCCCAGTCAGCTCGCACGTCATCTGCGCCAGCGAACTGTCCGGCTTGACTTTCGTGCAGATCTGAAAGACAAGCGTCATTACTGTTTGGAATATACCATTTGGAATTGCACGCTGATTGGTTGTTGTGACCGTGCAAGCGCCACTTGAGCTCATATCAGGCTGGTGTCAATCAATAATGTGCGTGCCATGGTGTGATGGACTGTGTATCGGAGTTTATACACGATGCGTCAGTGCGCGTGTGCCTCTGTCTCTCCGCAGCCAACCACCCAACCAACCATGACTGCATCTTCACTTACCGGCCATTGTGTGATGTCTGTCGGCCATTCGTACGGATTGATAGAAGGCGGCTGCAGACACGCTCTGAAGAGAGGTTTGACACTGTTTACTTCTCATAAAGTTCAAAGTTGTAACACTTTCCGAAACATCACAATATCACTTACTCTGGGTCTTGTCCGCACACTTCACCCAGCATATGGGTGGCCAGTTGTTTCTGCAAAATAAAATGGATTTTTTGTTTTTCGAAATTTGTAAAAATTCAAATAACCATTCAAAATCAACCATATCCAAACGTCCCCCCCCCAAACTGCAAGGAAACCAACCGGGCATTGCGCAGCGGTTGCTTGGAAGCAGCCGGTTCGATCGTTGTACACGCAGCATCCGGAACGATTCTCAGTGCGACGCTCCTGAAAACGAGCCCATGATGAACTCACCAAACTGAAGTAAACAGTAAAAGTAAACAAAAACGAAATACAAAATTGAAGACCTTGTCAATGATCTCGTAGATCAGCTGGTCGTGGCGCATGCACGGCGTGAACTTCGCACCAAGGTGAATTAGATCAGCCTGGGTGAAGATTAAGAACAAAATTAGATTAAATTAGATGACGCTAACAGATGAAACCAATCAGACAAAACAACATCATTTTGAATTTTCAAACTTCGCTTTTATCATCTCGTTGGTGCAGGCCAGCATGACTCACTCAAACAAGCACCAAACCAGCAGGTTTGCGACGCAGACTAAATCTGATAACCCCAACCCGACACGTACAAATCGTGGTCCGATCCAGAGATTCTGCTGCTCAAAGTAGGCCACCCGTCGTGTGGTGAGCGTTCGATAGAGCACATTGGCCGATTGCTCCTCGCGGCCGAAGAAACCAAAAGGGGCAAAACCGTACAGGGAGACGGCCAGAATGGTGACTAGAAGCTGCACTGTGGACACCCAGTATGTGAAATATGGCCTGAAAGAAAGTGATAGATAATGAGGGATGTGTTTGGGTGAAGGGAGACTGGTGACACAGGAATGGTGTTTGGATGGATATCATTGAGCGTTTGAATCGAAAGCAATCAAAGGAAGCAGAGATGCTTGGCGATGGTGAAATCAGGGGCTCAGAGGACTGGGCATTTTCCGAAAGAAAAATCACGCGCCACAAGTCAAACGTCCAGATGATACGAGACAACACAAACAATCCCACAAGACGAGGCAAATAACGAAACGATACACGTCTCGTGGCGAGCACACAGCAACGGCACAAACGAACAACACTCACAGCAAAACAGCAAAAGCACAAGCAAACGGCCGCACCTGTAATCCTCATAGTCGTCCAGTTGCTTGCGCACGTGCTCCGGCAAGTGTTTCTTCTTCACCAGCGTTCTGCCGAACAGACGCCCAATGATGCCCTCGCCGAATCGACGACGGTCTGAGTTGTCCGTGGAGAAAAACTGAAAAAACGCAGCGAATAAAACAAATGCAAACAGAACGATGTTGTCATGTCGACACGTTTTTACACGAGCCTCATTCACACATACAAAGTAACCGATTGTGCAAAATTCACTCATGATGACAATAAAGCGTCACTGTAGTCAAGTCAGCCACTTTCGGATAAAATCCGTGTTGATTGTTGAAATCATGTCCGTCATGCCACGCCAGCCCCTCCCACCAAGACACGATCGCAAAACCCACGTCTTCTTACTCGACTTCGTAGATCGTTCATGAACTGCATCGGGCCAGCCTCAGTTTCGTCCACCGCTCCGGTTCGGCGGAGTTTGCGGCGTTGTTTCAATTGTCGAACTCCCGGCTTGGATGCGAGTCGAGGCTAAAGAAACTTTCAATATGAAAGTCGAGTCGAGAAAGCCAGATGAAAACTCACTTCTTCCTCCGGTGATTCGCTGTCTGTCAGAATAAAATAGCCAAAATATCCAACTCAACCAAAAACCACCGAGAAACTGCCACCTGTCTCAAGTCAGCGCGCGGGTCGGGTCGCGGTTGCACGCCTCGTAGTGCGGTCTCTACCGGGGGCACCACCCGGCGTCTGGCCAGCGGCTCTTCGATCACAGCAGCCGATGACGTCATCGTCTCAGCATTCACGTCTGACGGGCGTTCAGGTGCGGCTGCCTGCACTGGCTGATCGGCTGTTGATGGCGGCACTGGCGCCAGATGGTCCGCTTCAGCAAAGCCGCCGCCTTGCTGCAGATAGTCGGCCTGCAAGTGCGGTTTCAAATGTGAAACAAGCTGGAACAAAAATTGAAATGAACACAAACGCGCACCTGTGTCGCCACCGGCGGGTACTCAAACGGACGGCCACCGGGGAACGGGGCACGGCGGGCGCTCGCTGGCGATCGTCGTCCCCGGCGGGGCAAACGCGGCGCAGCCACGGAGTCACCGACACGGACACGGTGGAAGTGGAGACCGCCGCTGGTGCCTGTGCGCAAATGAATGGTGGCATTGAACGAAGGAAAGCAATGAATTAGAAAAAAGTTGAAATTAAAGTGGCTGCTCAGAATTATCTAGATAACTACAATAAAAAACCACTGAATATTGTTGTTACGTTGATTTTTATTTGAATAATAACTGGTTCACAATATAAACAGATTGCACACGGTCATACATAGTCAATGAGTTACAGTTACGGCATGCTATGAAACAAGCAACCAACCCACCGGGCACTTGTTGAAAATGGAAGTGTGGCGTGTGTCGTTGTTGTTGGTGCGCCGGCGTGGTCACATCGAAGAACACCTCGTCTTGCAGTGACGTGTCCGCTGCACCCGGCAGTGCGTCCACTTCCTCCACGGCCACGTGCACGTGCGACTCGCGAATCGATGGTGACGGCTCCTGGGAAAAAACAGAGCAATTCAATCGTAATTCCGAAGTGTTTTTTCCAGTAAATTCGAGGAAAAATTCTTTTCCGTAAAAACTGCTTTTTGACCAAAATCGGCCATCCCATGGTTTCACCCCAGTTGAAAAATCATGAATCGCTATTACCAGTGAGACACCCAAAACGATGATAAAATGCATTTCCAGAAGTCTAAAATTCGACTTAGCACTGCCCTTCCTGTGAATTGTGCGCTAAAATGCTCGTACCGCTTTTTCACCAGCACCGTCAATCAGGTCTGCCTCTTGTTCATCAACGGCTACTTGTTCATCAATAAACTCCAACGATTCTGGTCTCGCTTGCTGCGATTGTCTCTGAAAATCCCCTTCACAGTGTGTTTCTCAAAAACCGCGAAAACAGCAAAACTGCAGCTCATTTCCAAAAGTTAAGCCAAATTTCCCATCACAGGCACCTTTTCCATTGGAATACGTCTCGGGAACAGTGGCGGCGGTTTCGGCTCAAATTCTGCTTCACTTTCGTCTGTCGTCCTTCGGTGTTTCGCCGCGGCTGCCGCCCGATCCAGTTGTTCCGCCACTGAAGCATCGTGTCGAATCGCGGTGCTGCTGCCTCAAAGTAAATTAGCAGACCATTTCAGTTGTTCGGATTGCACTGGAAACACTTCTGTAAGTTTTCCCCTCCATTGAATCTTCGGGTTTTCAAGAAAATCGAACAGAAAGCCATTCTAGCCGGTTGGCCACCCACACCGTGTTGCAATGGCCAATCAGGATGCACGGCCTCACTCCAATTCAACGCTCACCCTTGCGTGACGCCTCCTCTTCTATCGTCTCCATCGGGATCGTGTCCCCGTGCGTCGTGCGACAGGGACCGGACGAGGAAAGATACGACGCACCGCCAATGTCGACGGCGTCACCTGAATAATCACAAAGAAACGTTGCGCAATCGGTTCCACAAGAGAAGCGTCGGCGAGGATAGGCCGTTATTGTCTCGGGGTGAACGGAACGTGCTCAATGTTTGCAAACAAAATGCAACGAAATTACAATGTGCAAAGTTCTAATGATAAAACGTCATGCCAATTTACACAATAACACCCAAATCACTCCAAGTGGCACTAAAACCATGTACACTACACCAGAACCGGCAACAAACCGGAGATGGACAGCTGCTCCATCGAGTCGAACACACTGCTGGCGTCGTCCGCCGTCGGCACACTGCCCGGCGAGAAACTGTGCGAGCGCAGACGCTGACGGCGATGGCTGCTCGCGTACGAGGGGCGCGCGCGCACGGTGCCTCTGTGAGCAACAGGACAAGGTGTAGAGTAATGAATGTGTGCACATTGTTTGCGAAGATCATGCAAGTTTCTTTGAATTTGAAAAGACAGCAATAATTGATAACTGGAAAGCTCTGTTTTTGCGTTCAGCACCACATTCATTTGACAAGTTTTGTCTTCGTTGCGTTGCTGCAGCAGATCAGCTCGGCGAACGAGCATGACCACACTGAATAACTCACGATTTCAACACCAGTGGACAGATGCTTTGATCACTCCAATACGCGTCAATAAACGCCTCCAACCAACAACAACGCTCCATACGCACTCACATCCAATCAAGTTTCCACCACCACCAACCGTGTGATCAACGTCGCCAGTCCGTCCCATGCCATTTTTGCGACACTGTCCCTCCGTTCGACCAACTGCAATCGCGTCGGTGGGGCACGTGGCTCACCGTGACTGACACTCCTGCGGGGCTGCGGCACTGCGTCGGTCGCGGACATGCTGCCGCCCATGGACGAGTCCGTGACGGAGGGACGCTCGGGCTGCAACACGTAAATCACCACCGTGGCTTTGGCATGCCAGCAGACCGGGTTTTCTTAATTACTTACAGAAGAAGCGCTTTTGCCGAACCAAATTTTTGGTGCCCAAAAAAAGCCGATGGTTTCCCGAAACTATAGAAGCAACCGCAACATTGCTAATTTCACAATAGAATACTTGCAAGAAAACAGTGGAATAAAAATTTGCTGCATCCTGGTCAATAAACGACCAAAGAGTAACACCGAGCAGGTTGTTCCACCGAACTCATCAACGCAAATTTCAAACAGCGACAACATCACGAAACCAAACGAATCAATCAAGATGCAACCGAATGCAGCCCCCAACAGACCCTCAGTTCCATCGTCAACTGCCTTGGCGTCATCGCCACGGATCGATTTGTTGACACGGCACTCGGTGGGGCGGACGCCAACGCCGCCGGCTGAGGGGGACTCGGCAGTTGCCCCTCGACCTCAGCGTCAATCAGACCCTCTGGAAAATCGTCGAGCGCTGTAAAACGACATAAAAGCGAAATAAGAAACGGGAAATGGTCGACACTGTGAAGAAGCAAGCAACAATAGGGCATTAGGAGGGAGGCTTGTTGACAGTTATTGCTAGGCATAATGATGCTTAGACTGTGCTTTGCACACAGCACTGTCAGGTAGAAATAAAAAGAGAAATGATAATAGCAGTCTTATTGTGGTGTGGATACCCAGCAATTTTTAGAAGGCATCAAAAGCTCAAACGAAATGAGAGGTAAAATTAAAATGCAGCATTGCACTCGATAAAGCATGAAAAAAATATTTTATGCGTTTTATAATCAACATTTTAGTTTCGTGACATCGACTTAAACGAAAAACTTCTTTCACTATCAACTACAAAAACTGTGAAATGCATAAACTTTTGAGTTTTTCCCAATAAAAACCACGAACCAGCGGAGGGCGACGGCTCGTCCCTGACGGGCCCATAGCGCCGGTTGCAGTGTCTCAGGCGTCTGTTGTGCCACCTCTGGTCGCGTCTCACGTCCTGCTCCACCGAGTCCGTCCGCACGTCCAGTTTCGACTTTGTCGGCACCCCAAAGAACGTGCCGACGCCTTGCGACACGGCCTCTCGGACGCTCTGAACACGACTGACCGGCGGGTGGCGACGAAATCGCACGCTGCCGGAGGTGCCGCCTGTAACAGAAATAATAAATTTTCAGCTATAGGTATGCACAGTTGCTACCTGAACTGTCCCCGGAACGGCCAACGAGCCAATTGTGTCCGTCCCATATTTTATATCGCACCCGTTGGCGGTAACGAGCAACAACGTTGACAAAACAACGTCCCTCTTCTAAGCAAAAAATACATCTTTGACGAAAGCATCTCTTGACAGATTGTCCACTTTGTCGAAAGGAGTCACTTGAGCGACAAAAACCAACCGGGCGTCACTTGGGCGCCTTCTTGCGGCGGCATGGACAGACTTTTGTTCAGTCGCAGCGCACCGGCTGTCGGAATTGAATGTTCAGTCGGGGTGGAGCTGGACTTTTGTGGCTGCGGCACACGGCCGAGTAAACCGCGACCAGCTGCACAACAAAAAAACGGATTTTCAGCTTAAAGAATTGGGATTTCCATTTTATTGCTGTGAATTTCACTGTCAACTTTTTTATCCATTGACTGACTGATTTAACCAAAAACTAAGACACTTCTATTCAACTGAGATTCAGCTTAATTACATCAATACAAAAACTCAAAAGTCACAAAAATCCCAAAACCACAACAGTCAGCAACCTCCGGCTCTTTGTCCCGCCGTGTAACTTGCAGAGAACACAACAGGCGCAGAGCGTGGCGCCTGAGAAATGTTTGGATCGGCGCTGAAATGTGGCGACGTCATCTCGCCGATCCGTCTGCGAATTTTCTATTTTTCTAAAAAACGAAATTATCCAATTCAAACGTTCCACAATGTCATGGTGGAAGTCTTCTGATATGACCTCATAAATAAAAATAAAATGAATGAATAAATGAATAAAATAAAACTCATTTCTTCAATTTTACTTTTAATTCATTTGAAAGAATTGTCTTCCACACAAATGATGTGCATAACAAAAGCCATGTCTCAGGGAACGGGAACACAGTACATCCACAAATGAAGGATCAACAAGTATTA